>JAIFHY010000195.1:0-65906 GCA_022264835.1 Melampsora americana
TCAAATACATTGAAGTTGTCTTTCTGATTGATTGGTTTTTATCATAGACTGCTAAACGATTAAGGAAGGAAGCTAAAAAAGCAGCCAAGAAAGCTAAAGAAGAACTACCTACATCTGAAACTACTAAAAGTAAAAGAGAAAAAGTCAAACTGATGAAGATGTAGTGATGAACACCAAAACAACAAGAAAAAATGAAAAAAAAAAAAAAAAAAACAAAACAACAGATGAAAAGCAAATGAAAAGAAATCAAGGAAATCTAAAGTAACAACAGATGAATAAAGAAATCGTTCCTGAAAATTCATATCGAATACTCTTTTTTTTAGATTAAACTATGTTTTTACATTTCTAGTTCTCTAATTTGTGTATAATTAAGTTTTTTTTTCCGATTTCCGAAAAAAAAATTATGACTTCTCTTTTTACGCTCATAGGTTCAGTTTTATCTCCTCATTTCCTCTTTTTTGTTTCGGGTGACATGAGGGAGAAAACGAGTTTATTGATTGATTGATGAGCATTCATTACTGAGTGTATTGATTGTTTTGGATTGTATGTCGTTTCTTGCGTTGATTGACAGTTTTGATCTTGGTAGATTGAGATTGATGAAGAGAGTGCAGTCATCAGGATTGAAAAGCGTTATAAAAGTTCAGAGTAGGAGGAATTAGGAAGCTTGAAACCTATTTATAGGCCAGGGACCACGGGGTGGGCAGTGAACAGTTTGGATTTAGAGATATAAGAATCCCATAACTCGGAAGCTTAGAGTTTGTGAGGTGGACAGAAGAGCAGAGATCTGCAAGCTTAAATACAAAGAGCTTCTTCCCCTTGAGTTCTCATGATTGAATTTGGATAGATCACTAATTTCACTGTCCACTACCGTTATAGGATCAAAGAGTAGGCATTATAATTGATGTATGTACAATTTGCTTATGGAAAATAGATAAGATAAAAAGATAATCATGACTGTTCAAGCATAAATAAAGAAACATTGCAACATGCAACATGATGAATCATTGAGCTTCAAAGATTTGAGAGGTTATCAAAGGTATGTATCATGAATCAAATTTTGAAAATGGCGTCATAAAGATAGGTTTTGAAAATGGACCTGGAATTCCATCCACACTTATCCCTCTAATCCTCCACCAACCTCCTTCTAATGCCCTTCGCTGATTCGAAGAAGGGATCACTTCTTTGAGATTATTCGATGGGATTGGAGTTTTATGAGCAGATTGATGACCCCATTTCTTATCTTTCCAACCTTCATGTGATCTTTGAGGTTGAGCCGGAAGTTTTTTCACGACAATTGCTTGGGTTGGCTTAGTGGGATCAACAGGCAAAAATACGTCTCCTGCTGCTAAGTTATCAGTGAGAGACTGCGCTACAAGATTGAAAGCTAAGTTGCGTATATGAAGCCTGATATGAAAAATGTCAGTCTCTGATCGGATTAATTTTTTGTTGGTTATCTTAGACTTTACTTACCCCAAAGATTTGATAGCTGTAAGCCCATGCTGCACCCCTCCACGAAATCCCGACATGAGAGCCGTTGTGAACAAAGAAAGCTTCAGGCCTACCCGGGATAGGGAATGGCGGTGGATGAAGCCCTAAGGCTGTGTAGCTATCGAGATCAAGAACTCAATTTAGTCATGGCGATCGAGGGGAAAAGGGCATAAAATTCTATCTCATACCTTGCTCGATAAGTAGAGTGAACGACTGCGTGCTCTTGCGTATCGAAGTCACTGGCAATTTGAGTGGCCCATCCTGGTACATCTGTTACCCCCGCAAAAATAATTCAGTAGCTTGATGATAAAGATGATGACCTGAGACTGAATACGAGTTCGATCATGAAATTATGACATACGATAGCTATAAATTGCATTACCCTCTGAGTGGGTAACAAAACCGCCTTTCTCTGAATGTGCTGTCAAAGACCAGATGAGAGTTCCAGCGCAATTATATAGATCATACGCTTTCTTATAGAGTGAAGTGTCGGAGTCTATATATAAATCATACCACTCCATTAGCTGGATTCATTTGAAGGAAATCAAGGAGCACTCTCACAAAACCCATGCTCGCCAATGATGAGAGTTTTTTTGTGCCGACGAATTTGTTTGTTCAACCTTTGGAAAGAAAAAGTTAATTATGCAATTGGAAGAAGTACGAGCACGAGGCTTACCCATCGAAGTAGTCTATGTTATCATCTCCATCTATCATATTTTATTTTGATAGAGGGTGAAGTTTTAGTGCATAGATTTCATTATTATCAGTACCGAATAAACTCGTGGTGTGACCATACAGTGCATCAACGGGAATAGGGCTCCTTGACTTACACAGATGGTAAGAGAGTATGTCAACATCTGGAGACTTCAGTACATCTTCTTCCCATGGATTTTCAATATTTCGGGAGCTGAATGATATTCGAGAGATTCTATCAACGAAATCACATTTGTTAAATGCTTAGGAGGTTTCGCCCACTCAACTAGCTACCATCCATTACGAGAAGTTTAGGAGCCAGTGACTTGATATGACGTGCTACTGATAATGTCCACTATCAAGATGAGTCACTATTTAGTATTTGCATCAATAGACTCGAATATAACAACTTAATGAGTAGAGGTGACTTACATTAGCAGGAGGGGATCGCCTAACTGTAAAGGGGAAAACAATGTAAGGACACTTGACAACGATCACTTTTGGCAGGTCATTGATAGAAATTCAGCGTACAGCTGGTGTGATTCTGTGATCTCCAATTCATCTCATTCCCTGTCTCGATGGCAAGAATAGTATCATCATTGCCGTAGCGAATGTGATTAACTGTATTAATCCGATTCAAAAACTTGGAAAGAAGCTTTTTGAACACCCGTAGCATCTCTGGGTCTGTGAACCAATCGACTGCATTACGAGCCGTGTCATAGTCGGTTATGTTATATCTATGTCTTATCAGCTGAATGGGTCAAAAAGCTGAGTATATCGTTCCTAGCACCGTATTCTTGATCAAAGGAAACCTACGTCATTAAAGTTGCCAATGTAGTTTGTCGAAGATGAACCATAGTCCTGAAGAAGGTATGGCATCATGAAATGATGAGTGAAGAATCTAGGCGCTCCAGATATGTGAGTGGCGACTTACTTGATTGATAATTGGAACAATCAACTTGACTCCATGATGATACGACATCTCTAAGCTGGGGAACCAACCAGACCGTCAATCTTTAGGTCGTCAAAGTCTTCGCTTCAGAGTCTGAGGGCTACGGAGATGAAGGGACATACACGCGGTCAATTTGTTCCCATTTGGTTTCATTGTAAATCCAATCTGTACCTCAAAAAAGAGGACTCGAAATATACTTCAGCATTGACTCGGGGGAGTGAACATTGGTGGACTTCACAAACCGTCTCTAACGTGATCCCAACCAATCACCTGTCCCGATGATGGTGGAATATATCCTCCAAACTGAGTGTTCGCGATTCTAAGCGGATAAGTCCTCGTGGCAGGTGTTCCGAAACCGCTGATAGTCTCAAGCAAATCGCGAGCCTGCCAATCACCCCCTGCAGAAGAGATTTGAGGGGTGGTTGAGTGAGGGGTACTTCTAGAGTACCGGGTTAAGAGCACTCTTACAGTTCCTAGTCTTTCTGAGGATCATGATTATCAAATGGGCATACCTTCGAGTAAGGTTGGTGCACTATTCCAAAGTGAATCCAAGTCGAGAATTTAGCTTGGGTGCCCGTTCCGCAAGAATGGGAAAGCTGCGAATATTGATCAGACTTACTTGAACCCTCGGAAATCGAACAACCTGTCGTCAAGATAAAGATGTCCATCCCCTTTGGCGGTCACAAACGCGCGCTTGGAGTAGCCTTTCTGGTAGGTTGAATGATTTTGAGAGTCCGAATGCAATGTGTCCCTTTGAGAGTATGGTGAGTGGCCTGCAACGCATTGCACAATTAGGAGGACAGGAAGGTATCTGAACACCATCCTATCAGCTTTCGAAATGCAGGAAAAGGTGAACTGTGTGGGGCAGTGAGAGATTTCAGGACGATGAATCAAATGAGCCCGTGGTCATCCATTCACGTTATAAAGTATGGAGACATGAAATAGACTCATCAACAATCAAGATGCAATACCCCCATCGGGACGCTGTTCAAGATGGTCAAAGTATATCTTTTCCCTAGCCTCCACTGGGTAGAAATCACTTGTGATTCTATCGATTGATCAGATGGGGGAACTAGGGGTGCACTGGTCAACGATATGCAATCGGAGCGAGCAGAGCAAGTGAACGTCGAATGACTTTAAAGTGTGGAGCATTCGTCGGGAAGTCGGATCGTCGCTCCATGAAGCATGTAAAAGACCATGTGCTGAATTTGATGCTAAAGTGTTTGCCACGAAATCGCTTACTCCCTTCACAAGGTAAGAGGCTATATGTATCATGATGACGACACCGGTCAAGGTGAGATCGATAGTCACCTAACGCTTTAGAATTTCCACCAAGCACCACAGCCGAAGCTTGCAAGGAAACTTTACACCCGAATCTGACCGTAAGATCGGCGAACCAAGACGACAGTTTCTTCACACTTTCTTCGATCGTTCAAGTCTATTCTAATTGGATTTCAGGTGCTGGAATTCCAGGGGCATCAAAGGTTGAGGATTGTGAGCACACATTCAGTCCATGATAGACTTCCACATAACCTGCTGGCACATGAATGTTCATGAGTCCCTACCGGTACACGGGGAACACGCAGGTGCCCGCATCACCATGGATCGACTGAGCAAAGTTCTTGAGAGGCACTCTCATGCCGACGACCCAAAGAGTACAAAGAATCATGATTGGAACTCCTGGTATAACACCAATTTACTAAGTCTGACCTGGACCTCAGTATGCTCCTATGAGAGGTAGTCATCTGGAAAAGTAACTTGTGAGCTCCCATGAAGTGAAACTTGGGATTATACACCACTCTCATGAATTCTGCCCGTTTCTGTCTGCAGTGTTTATGTATTTCAGAGTCGAGAGAGGTTTGAGTGTAGTGTTTGGAACTTTAAGCAGAGATTAAAGCCGTTGTAGAGATCATGGGTGAATCTAGGGACGAACTTAGCAGTTTGGCAGAGGCGACACCCAGGTGATATTCAGACTGAAGAAAATGAATACCAGGACTTTCGCGGAGAGTCTCAGGTTGGAGAGACAAAAGTGCGTCTGTCACGATAGTGATGATTGATTCCACTTCAGCTGAAAAATAATTTTCACTTTCATCATCCTCGCATGAATGGAGATCTTCACAGCAAAGAAACAAAAACCCATGGACGACTTTCTACCAAATCGACCACTCAATAAACCTGCTTAACATTGGCTATCACTCGATTTCATTTTTCGGGTTGTTGAGACATTTGCTTTTCAATTGAGAAGATCCTCATATGAAATTATTTCAGACAATCAACCGTCAACATACACTGAATTACTCAGACTTCGTTTAGTTTCTAAAACATGGAAATAATCTACAACACCATTTGCTTTTCAATTTTTCAAAATCCGCGGATCAAATGGAACCCAAATTATTTTCAACAACTGGTCAAGCTCAATCTATGCACCTCACCTTCCGTTCCCTTTGAAGCGTCTTATGATTGAGGATCTTGGCTAACGAGGAGAAAACGATGAGACGAGTCCAAAAGAAGCACGTAATTTATAAAACACTTCATCTAATGCAATCAATGTTTCTAAACGCTTCTCATTTGTTTAAATTCTATAGGTTATACCGTCTGAAAGAAGAATCTCCAATTTTTATGGATCAGGCGACAAAGCTGATTGAGTTAATCGGTCTAAACCTCAACCAGTCAACTTTTGTATTCCTTTTTTCTTTTGGTATTCCTCGAAGTTTGATAAGGGCTATAAAGAAGATCAAAGATTTTAAAAGAGTGAATCTCAAAGAACAGGCTCTTGGACCACTGGATCCTGATGGAATTTAAGATCCTGATACTTTAGCTGATCTACTTCTCGCCATTCTCAACCTTGAAAGTCTGAGCATCGAATACGTTGATCTGGAGGGCTTAGAATCAAAATCACCAGCCTTGTCAAAACTACGGTATTTCAGCTCCAGACGTACTCAACACAACCTTGATGGAATTATTCACATCTGTCAGTCAGCAGAAGAAAGTTTGAAACTCATTGAATTTGATCATCATTCAGATTTTGAGGAGGCTAAACGAATATTTAGAACCTATTAGGAGCATACTTGAAGGTCTGGTTACACCTTTATTTAGCGAGAATAATCCAGAACGCGCTATCCAAATAGAATTTCCAAGACTACGTTTTTGTTCGCAGTCAACACACTCAGTACTTCGATGAAGTTAAAATGCTCAAGTTGTTTTTGACTTGGCCCATCTTTCATAATATCCGAACACTTGTTATAGATATCGATTATGGACCAGCTTATTTATAGGAGCATCTGAAATGGACAGGTGAAACTCCATTGAATTTAACACCTAACCTACGACACATCATTTTTATCTTGAGATGGGATGAAAATGGTCCAACAAGCGTCGCTGCTACACTGGTTGATCAAGCTCTTGAATCTCACGGAATCCAATGTCATGTCTATTTGAATTGGAACCTCATCAGGATGTTGGTATGTGTCAACTCAATCTTCATTGTATAGGTCATCTGCATTGACATAATTTGATTATCAGGATTTGGATCACGAGCTCAATGGGCCCATGGATTGAATTGGTTTGGGTTGTGAGAAATCATCAAAGATAGATGACCTTTCCATTCTATGGTAAATTTTTGGGTATAAGAGGGGAAGTGAAGAGTGATCTGAACGCATTCAACTTAGCTTGAAAGTCATGGGATTTAAAAACACGATTTGATGTAGAAATCTTTTCCAAGTGACAACATTTTCAGGTTTGTGGATTTCACTGATGTACTCAAACAATCACTGTCTAGAATCCCACATCAGACTGGTTCATCATCATACAAAACTCACCATATTTCTATTAATGTAAACTTGAACTAAAATACCTATGACTTTGAGATTTGCTAGGAATAAGAATGAAATGTTTGAATTTTTTTTTGGGAAAAGCCTCCACATATCGCAGGCTTGATTTTGATTTGCTGGAGCGGCCTCCAGCGGGTGACAGTTTAGAGAACTTCTCTTCCGAACAAAAGCTCAAGGAAATAATATACATTGACTAACACTGATTAGACACACACAAAGCACAGTCTACAACGCCTCATGATACTAACTGAACTCAGTCGCTCCAGCAGGACAATTGATCCTCATAAGCTTGAGTGTCTGATAGAAGTGAGCTTGCGAGGTTAAGAGCGCCATGCATAGGAGAGATCCAAGACTTGGTTAAATTGGAGTAGCACATAGGAGTATGAAGAGACAAAAACAAGGACTTCTGCGGAGTTTGGGAACGTTAGCTTTGATTCGAGGGAGAAAAAATAAGTTACCAGTGACAACTCAGTCCAACTGAAGAAGAAACCTTCACTTTAGCCTCAGATCGAGAAATTCATATCGAAGCAAACAAGGATGAAAGAACTAATCATATATTGATCAGTTCAACCTAGCAAGCGTAAGTTAGCATTTGAACTCCGAATTGTGAAGATTTCTTCCTTTTCTCTTCTCTATAGTGGGAGGGTAGTGATGAGTGAAGATAAGTTAGAATCACTTGAGATGTCACATGAAGTTTGAAACTTTCCTTGAGGTTACTTGAAATAGCTTGAAATCCATCGATACATATTTACCTTTTACTCAATTCCAAAAAACACAATTCATTTCTCAGTTTTTAACATTTACCTACATACGACTATCTATCTAGCTATGTCCAACTTATTTCGTTCTCTACAACGTTATTTAGGTATTGGAAAGGAGAAATACTTTGTAGGTAGGTTCTTTGATTCAAGTTTCTCCTTTTGGAGATATCAAACTAATTTAAAAAAATTCATTAAATTCGATAGGTTATGATTTAGTGGGTAATCGGTTCGTTCATCGATATTTGTCTTTTTTTCTCATCCATTAGCTCTTCCTTCTATACAAGACTGATTTTGATTACATTCGATAGTTATTACCAGCATCCTAGTCCAGTACGTCCTTTGTCTCACTTGGATCCAAAGACAAATTTTTTAAGGCTCAAGACCAACTTTGATTATCGATGGTGAAAATCATTAGGTTGGCGGTAAGTGATCTGATAGACAGGTGCGGAGTCTCAACTCCCTTTTTTAGGCTTATGAACTTATCATAAGTTTTCTACATAGGTCCATCACGACCCAAGCGAAGGGTAGAATTCAAAGCTATCGGAGACGATCATACCCTGTAAGTCGACTCATCATTCAAAAGTTGTATTTAAGATAAATCAATTGAAGATAATATGAATCTTTAGATATCATCCAAATCGACTACCACCTCAATGGGCAGCTTGGTTATCATTTACTCGAACTGTTGAACCTACAATCGAAGTTCATCACTTCTTTTTCTTTTCAGAATCTTTCATTTATTATCATCGTAAAAGATGAAATAATTCACCAATCATCTTTAATTTTATGTTTCATTTATATTAGGAACTTCAAGCTGATTATTTAAGACAAGAAGTTTTACGTCAAAAGGTTCAACAAATCGAACTTAATCAAATTGAAAATCAAGATCAAAAAACCCTTTCAGATCCTCATCAAAACTCCAGCTCATGTTTGTGTTCTTCAACTTTTATAAAAAAATCACATCTTGTTTTCATCAAAACCTAAACTTATTCAAATCCATTTCATGTTTTTTTTTCTTTCGTTTCACTTTCTTTTTTAAAATAGCTAATCCAACCCATGATCAACAAGAAAGAGTAAGAAAATGGAATGTAATCAATCAATCACCATTAGAAGCTTTTATGCCAAGTCCATCAAATCCAGATGATCAATGGACACCTCAATCTTGGAATCCTACTTCTACTTCACGTAAAGATGAGGACCATTCTTAGGGTTTATAAAAATATAAGTTAAGGTTTGTATGGTGATGATTGAAGAAAATGTTGATAGAGTGATTGATTATAAGAGGTGATTAGATTAAGTTAATTGATTTGGGTATTGAGAGGTGACTATTCATGCTACTATCTGTTTGCAAATGACACATAGCAGATGAAGGGTCACTAGGAGAGCCATGAAAAATCAAAGGTGAAGAAGAAAGTGTGATGTGATAGAAAAAGGCCATTTGAGTTTTTATTTGACTGTAAATGGTAATGCTTTATAGCTGATAATTCATTGAACTGTGAGATTGGTTTTGTTAAAGAACTCATGAAAAGAGGTTGATGGTTGAAGTTGACTCAGTTAGTTGATATTGTAAAATGTTCTTGAAAAAGATTCCAAACCTTTGGATTGAAGTTAATTTGAGATTATCTTAAGTTTATGGTCTGTACCCTTAAGGTTGGATCCATTGGGTATACATACACCCTTTTTATGTGACAATTTTATTTTTCTACAAAACCATTTCAACAACATTTCAGTCATCATTCATCAACTCAACCAATTTATCAAACAAATCAAGAAAACCAAATCAAATCATCAACAAGTCATGAGAAATGAATCAACTGATTCGATTGACCATTCAAATTCAAATCAACCACAAGAACCCAATTCGACTTTCACCGAAAAATTCACTCAAAGATTACCATCACAAACTAATTTAATCTCAATAGAATGTCCATTAATCATCAAATCAAATCAATCCATTCAAAGCTCATATTCAAAGCTCATTGAAAAATTAGGAGGAAAGAAATCTTTAAATGAAAAACTTGAATTAAAGAATCCAAATCATCCAATCGAATTACAATTAGGATCTACTAAATTATCTTCCACTTTAATTCATCCAATCCCAGGTGAATGGATTTCGACTAATAATATCTTAATTAAAGTCATTAAAAGGAAAAGGAAGATCATCAAGGATGGAATTGAAGAAGTTCAAAGGGTTTATAAGATTGAAGGAATTGGAATGATTTCTGATACGGTTAGGTTTAGACGTAAGTCTTACTCTTCTTTTGAGGGCCTTCAAGGTTTTGAAATGGTTTGGAAAGAGAATTAATGAGAGTTTGATTTTTTTTTCGAATAAGATATGTCTGATTTTCAATTCATACCTGATTCTCAACATCCAATTAGTCAATTATCTCAAAATATGAAAAATTTAAATCGTAATACTTCTTACTATATTTTTTGATTTTATGAATTTCCAATACCATTGATACCATTCTAATTCTTTTCATGATTTTGGTTAATTTTTATTTTGTGATTTTTTAGCTGAAGGTGTATTAAATTTTAGATTCTCAAATGAAACTGAAGATTATTCAAGTTCGAGTAAAATCGGTTTATTCCCTCCACCTATCTTTAGTAGATACATGATTCCATCATTATACCAGTTTAGTTTTTTCAATCTTCTTCTTCAACAACAATATATCAATCTCGGGTTTCTTTTTTTTGACAGAATTTCTTCCTTCTTTCTTTTAGGTATAAAGCTCATATAGGATCAATCTTATCAGAAAAGAATGGTAAACCAGAAAGATTGATCAATAAAGCTAGGTATATTTGTTCAACTCCTCAATCAATTACATTTGAAAATCCTAATGTAAGCTCTTTTTTTTGCTTTCCTTCTAAATCTTGATAGTTTTGTTTTTTCGAAAACTAAAGATTTTTTAATCTTCTTTTAATCTTAGGTACCTCAAGCTGCACTTCCTGAACATATGAAAATGAAAAGACCAGAAGATGAAGAACTTTATCAAAAAGCATTACGTGTAAGTCTGTTTAAATCGATTTGGCTCTAGACTTGAATATGACGAATAGAACTGGGGTTTTGAAAACTGAAGATTTTTTTGGGGGTGATTTAGTTATTTGAAGAAAGACCAGTTTGGAGTAGAGTAGCCTTTCAAAATCAACTGACTCCATCAGAATGTCGAACCATGAGACAGTTAGTAACCCGTTTGATCGTCTATTTCCAATTAATAATCACTAAAAGAAAAAGAAAACAATTCATTCTATTGACTTTTATTCACACACTCTCTTTCCTTTTCGAACACTTTGATTGATCAAATCAATAGTAATAAACATATCTTAGCTTATACTTGTTATATGTTCTCAGATGGAGTTTTTAGAGAGCTTTTGATCAAATTCGGTTATGATCCACGCGTAGATCCAAATGCAAGATTGTAAGTGACGTTTTCTTATCATCATTAAAAGTTTGATATCAAGTCATTAATCCATATATATGGTTTTTGGTTTAATTAGTTATCAAAGGATTTCAATTAGGAATTTAGATAATAAGAAATTATCCGAAAAATTCACATTCAAGTTAATGAGACATCCATTTTCAAAACAAAATGATAGAGAAGAAGGAGAAAAAGAAGTGATCAATCGGTAATTCTTTTTTTCCCCAAGATGGGTTTTTCTTTTCGGTTCGGCTTGATCGAATCAAGATCTTGAAGAAAACTGATGAATTTTTCTTTCGGGTAATGAATGAATACGCGAATCTTTGGGTAAAATAGAAAAACACATATATTTGATGGAATTGAATTAAATCATAGTATAGGAACATATCAATTAATAGATATCAAAGACAATTTATTAAAAAGATTAATCGAATCTAAAAAAGGATTACAACCGAAATGTAGAATTCGAGATGGATGGTATACATCTAATGCGATTGAACAAATCAGATCGATCTTACGTCGAAAGTTTTTTAATTTATTAAATGAAGATCAAAGTGAACGGAATGGGAAAGGAAAGAGGAGATTAGTGGATTTAGATTTTGTGGATTTATTGGAAATCGATGTAGGATTAGAATCGATGAAGTTATCGAAAAAACGTAAATCGGTAGGTGAGATGAAGTATGGGGGAAAGAATGTGAAGTATGATGGAACGATTGGGAAAGTGATTGGAGATGAAGATCGAGAAGAGCTTGGGGTTACTAGAAGTGGACCTAATCCATTTAAATCTAAACCTAAGGATCGGATCAAAGCAAGAGCTAAAGCTGGTTTGAATCGTGATGGTGTAGAATTTGAAACGGAAGAGATTGAGAGGATTGATGATGAGATGGGGGTTGATGATGAGAGTCAAGAGGTTGAAGGATCTTCAAGGATGGATAGAAATCATCTTGATGAGGAGGACGAAGATGATAGAGTAGAAATGATGATGAATCAAATTGCAGTAGATGATGATGACGAAGAAGACGAAGATGAGGATGGGATGTATGATGATGATGACGATGATGATGATGACGATGACGATGAAAGTAGTTTGACCGAACTTGAAGAAGAAGTCGTAGAAGAAGATAATGAAGAAGATAGTTTTGAATCTGAAGAAGATTAAGATCAGTTGTGAGTTTTTTGTGTTTTCTTTGGTAAATAATTCACTAATGAGCTTAAAGATTGAGGGTTAGTTCCAGTATGTATATATGCATTGAATAAACAAAATAAAATCATGTAAATGAAAGTTTAATGATCTTTAGCATTCTTGGAATCAAAGCGTATGTGCATCTTACACTGTAAACTTTGAAGTTGATTTTAAACTACATAGGAAACAATTATGACATTTTTCTCACATTGGATTGATCTGGATTGTTAATATGAACTTAAAATTTTTAGAACATTGAAAACTTGATTGAATTTCAATCCACCAAAGATGAAAATCAATTCAAGAAAGTCAGTACTATAGGCTTTAACTTCCATATACACTAACATTACGAGAAAGATTATATTTTCTGGGCGGATTAGTAAAGTATTGAAACAGAAAAATTTTGGAGGCTCAGGAAGAGGAAAGATAGAAAAAAATGTAGACCTTGTTCCCTACATTTTGTGCTTCAATCTGAGTTATTCTTGGTGTTTCTAGAGTCTAGATTGATGATTGTACTCAAGATAAACCTTGATAATCATCAAATTACAACCTGTAAGATATGCTGAAATTTGTCTGATGAGTTTCAGGGGTAGATTTTAAATTTCTAAGAAAGCACATAACCTGTGCCACTTTTGTTCAAATACCTCAATTTCAGCTCACTCAAAAGCTGGACATTGTCTCCATAAATTTTGGTAAGACTTCAAATGTGTAGCTAGTATTGCAATGATTTTACGTGGCTCTATGTAAAAATTGATTTCATCTTCAATAAATTCTTTGGCCACATACATAAGGCTTTGATTCCTAAACAAAAGTATGTGCAAGAGGCATTGAGCTTTCCAATGAGGTTAGACCTGAGGTGTTTGAGCAAGAATTGCACAAGTTATGTGTTTTCTTGAAAATCAAAATGTACTCCTGAAACTTGTCAGACAAATCTCAGGATATGTTACACATTGGTATTTGATGATTATGAAGTTTATCCTTGGTACAATCATCAATATAGACTCTAAAAATACCAAAAAAGACTCAGATTGAAGGGCAAATGGCAGGGATCAATGTGCATATTTTTTTGTATCTTTGTCTCTCTTCCTGAGCTCTCAACATTTTTTTGTTTCAATACTTTTCTAATCTGTCTCAAAAACATTATCTTTCTTCTAGTGTAAGGGTGTGTTCACTTAAGCAAATTCTGACCAGAAATCACTCTGTGTAAAATTTTATAATGCAAAAATGAAACATGTACAATCAAACAGACACTTTAAATGTTGGAGAATGTGATTTCTCAGCCAAAATTGGTTGGGCAAATGTGCCTTAAAAGATCACAAATTAATCTAAGACTTCCTGATTGATCTGAAACCTTTCAATTGTTTTTGTTTGGATTTCTCTTTAAATTCTCAGAGTGAAATTTTCATTGATTTTCAAAAGGAAGAAAACTTATATTATTCAGTCTCTCAATATCAGTTTTGTAATTTATATAGTGATTCACAAAAAGAATGAAGAATTTGTTTTTATGAAGTAAGTATATCCATACCAGTGATAATTGAAGGAATAATTCAGGTAAGAGGATTGATGTCAAATATGAAATAGGATTTAAGAAAATTACAAAGCATTTGAGATGTATAGGATTGTGATTAATACTCTTGGTTTAAGCCTTTGCAGTATGCAGTGATGATGTGAACACACATTCATTTCCAAGTGTGGATTGTAAACCCAACATTGACCGTAAGTGATTGTTATAAGATCTTCTCAAGCATCTGATCTTGATGAGCTGTACTGATGCTAGCTGAACTACAGCCAAAAACACCCATTTGCCAATCATTTCCCCGGTTTAAAAATGGAAACTGTCCAACCTGTAGGGCTTTGGGGGACTGCAAGAAAAACAATGTAAAAAAATACAGTGAGTTCAAGTACTTCATGCAGATATTGGGAGTGTGTATTGTGTTTTTTATTCAACAATCAATATATCTTTGATTTTTATTTTCAAGGGTGTGCACTCATGATCAGTCAAGGCATAGGTAAGGATGGGAATCCCAATGGTCGGGATAGTTATGGAAAATATAACTGTGATGTGTTGACAAACATAGCCTGTAGGTCAATGTTCACTGCCAATGTTTTTTTTCGTGTTGAAAAGTCCTCATCTCAAATCACATTATGACACCTATCAGGTTGTACTGGTAGTGGAAAGTTGGAGACCACTAATGCCCCCAAAATCACCTGAAGAATATTGGAACCATTTGGAATGTGTTCTCATCAAATTCAAAGCAAAATAAGTGACAAATGAATGAACAGAGATCAAAATTTTGAGTTAAACTGCGGAAAAACGGCCGAAGCCGGCAACCAGCAAATTAAAAAGGACTTTGACTGATTTAGAAGTCACAATAATCACTTGAATATGTAAACCTCTACACAGGAATTGAGTGGCTATGCGAGCAGCTTGTAACATCTTGTTATCTAGATTTAGATGATAATAATTAACCTTTGACAACCCAATCTGGTGGTTATGAGCACCGGTAGCTGTGAGCGTCCGAGATGCGTGAGGAGCTACACCAAGTTCGACTAAGACCCTCTAGTCCGGCACTTTTGCCTGACCTGCTTGTGTTAAAAGAGCCCTGCAAGAGTTTGAACTTGCGTTAACCTTTAAATTACATCAAGGAGTGAAGCTTTGGTAGATAGAGTAAGAGTCTTCAGAAGCTCTGCTGACATCCGATGAGCTCAGTGACGTCTTATACAATTGGCACGTGGCTCTGAGCTCTTGCCAACTTGTAACTCTGAATACATAAATTGATGTGCTTGTTGTCGGCGTCCGGAATATCTAAAGACTGATTTGGAAATGGTGAAGGCTAAACCACCGGTATCTCTCCTGAGCGTGCAAGCTCGTGTTGAGATCTTATTAAAAAAGCCCTGCGAGAGTTTGAACTTGTGTTGACTTTCAAGTCACATCAAGGAGTGAAGCTTTGGTAGATAGGAGAAGAGTCTTTAGAAGCTCTGCTCACATCCGATGAGCTCAGCTACGTCCCGTACAATTGGCACGTGGCGCCGAGCCCTTGCCAACTTGTAACTCTGAATACATAAATTGATGTGCTTGTTGTCGGCGTCCGGCATATCTAGAGACTGATTCGGGAACGGTAAAACACCTCCGGAATCTCTCCGGAGTGTGACATCAAGAGCGTATGCGAGAGCTCTGGAGGGTATTTGAGCGGACCATCAAATGCGAAAAATCTTGATTGCGTACATTCTCCATCACCCTTACATCATAAGCGTTTTGTGCTTCTCAAAATGAATTTCTCCACTGGCACCTACATTCTAATCAGTTTTGCTCTTTTGACATTGCTTCCATTTGGACACAGCGTCAGCACCGGCAAGAAACAATGTACCTGGCAATTTAGCCGTGCTCCAGATGACCCAACGCATTCTTGTAAGCATATCATTCTTGAAAAGAGTCATGAAAGCATAAAATGAGTGTGATGAAGATGTAAACAATTTTTACTTAATACTCTTGCGCTGGATTCTCCTAGGGTGCACTGATAGTAAGGACACATATTCATTTCCAAATGAGGATTGCAAACCCAACATCAATCGTAAGTAAACATTAGAAGATCTTCTCAAGCATCTAATGTTGATGAGCGCTACTGATGCTAGAAGAACTACAGCTAAAAATCCACCCGCAGCCTCAAAATGTGTAACCACACGGGCGGATAAGTATGGCAACTTGAATAATGGAAATTGTCCAACTTACATTGCTTCAGGGAGTTACCCGACAAACTCTATAAAGAGATACAGTGAGTTCAATTTCCTCATCTAGCTCTCATGAGTTTGTGTCTTGCTTCATATTTAACAATCAAAATCTCCTTTTATTTCTATCATCAAGCTTGTTATCTCATGATCAAACAAGGCATGACCGGTAAGAAACCAGATATTAGTAAGGACCAATACGGTATATACAAATGTGATGTTTTGAAGAACCTAATTAGTAAGTCAAACTTCAGGGTCATAGTTCTTTGTCATGTTGGAAAGTCCTAATTTTGAATCAAATTATGACATCCACTAGGTTGTACTGGTACAAGGGGAAAGAAGGTGACCAAAGATGCCCCAAATTTCCCTTGAAGGATGTAGAATACATCTGGAATGTGTTCTTGTCAAATCAGACAGAAGAAGTAGAATATAGCAAGTTCAGTATGTCTAATCACACAACCCAAGGTCTTAGTTGTTGGATTGCACCTGCTTGAGGCAAACTTTCAATATGTAAGACATTGTCTGATCAGTCTAATCTACTGCAGCAGCCCTGTACAAGGTGAAGTTTGGTAGAGAATGGAGAAAATTCAGTTTATGTAAAACCTTGATGACATACTTGAAATAAAATGATCTGAACAAGACTCAATGCTTGTCAATATCTGAAATAAAACAACCCTTTTAGAAGGTGTAAAGACACAATTAGCCTTGTGCTGACAAGACATGGGCTAACACAAATATTAAGAGCTCTAAACTCTGTGAGACAAACCTGGTGAAGGTAAGATGAAGATGAACAGCAAAAGATATCCAAGGAAGTATAAAGAGAAAAAGATTGAGTGGAAAAAAGACAAAAGTTGTTTTTAGTAGTGATTTAGATAAGTTGAAGAAAGAAAATTGTAACACTACTCTCACCTTGAAGATCTATCTCTTGGTGGGAAAAGGATTGAAAAGCGAGAGAGAAGGGGGGTTGATAAGGTAAAAACAACCAGGATACAAAATCCCACAGATAAGATGCAAAACACCATGATAATTTCAGTATAGCCCAAAGTGGTCATTCTCCCTCACTTCTTCCCCTAATTTTCAATGCTTAGCACACCTTCACAACCTCTTCAAGTTTCCTTCTTACTGGGTCTGTTGAATGAAATCTAGCCTTAATAGACTTGATACATTAAAAAATATCATCCTCCAACAGTACTGAAATACCTACCAGAGCTATCAAGAAAACTCTTGATGTCACACTGGAATCACACAGACAAGAGGTATCTCCCAGAGACTTAAGCCTTTCAGAGTCTGAAGCTGCCTGAAAAAGTTTTTAACCTAGTTCAAATTTGACAACAGATAAGTGGTAACAGTACTTCAACTGCTCCGCTCAATATTGTGGTTGTGTAGTAATTTTCAAAACTGCCAAAGGACCACTATGTATAGCGGTCACTGCACTCCACAATCAAAGAGGGGATAATCCCATAGCAGTAAGATTGCTCCACAACCGGTCAGGACAGAGGTTGCTCCACAAAATAGCCAAGCAAAAACCTGTAACCATAAGTGGAAATGATCTGAGTACTTTCTTCCAATTACATTCCCACTATGTGTTTTTTTCTATTTTTTTTCCAAACTATTGATACTCAAGGCTTGTCCTTGCAAAGATTTTCTACTGCTATCCAACCAAATAGTGCAGCATTTTTCTATACAGTGCACTATATAGTAATACCCCCTATGATGTGCTATGTAGCACAAATGTAGTATTTTTTTGCTCTGCAACCCTGAGACACAAAAAAGGAACTTATAGTGATCCCAATGCAAAGCAATTTGTAGTGAAGCCTCTGCAGTGCTATGGAGAAGCCCTGATTTTCACAGTGTTGTGGAGAATTATAGTGTTGGTGGTTGTAAGGAACTTCTTGTAAGTCTTTCACCTGAAGGTAATCTTTGTACGCTTGTAATCAGGAGCGGAGGGATCTGAAGACCACGAGGGGTTCCAACTGATGTCTAGTACCAAATAAGCTTATTTATTATAATCTAGCTAGCTCCAAAGGATTTGAAGCAAGATCAGTCAAGATTCCCTTGTTAAGGTTTACAGAATGATAAGAAAGAATAATATGAGTTATAAAGAGAAATGTAATAGCTCACCTAGCTCCAAAGGATTTGAATCAAGATCAGTCAAGATTCCCTAAGGAGCCAGTTGTGTGCGTGATGAAAAAGTGAAAAGATATATTAATCTGATAGGTCTAAATCTGCTTGTAATTGTAGTTATGTTTATAGAACTGTGATTATGTTTCAACAGCATTACACCAAACTAGACATGATTAATTTTCAGCTTTAAAGGATTTGATTGAAGGTGCTTGAAATAAACATCAGTAGCTTTGGGGTCAATCTCATTCTATCATCTCTATTGGCTCATTGAGATCAGGAAGTGACTTATTCCAAAGACTGTTTATACTGATCAGCTCTCCTCCCTGTTCAATAGAACCTTGTTCAACCATAGATGACTCTGGAACTTCATTCAGGTCAAACGTATGAGCATTTTTGTGACTTGATTCATTCAGGGTTTGGATAGGTGATTGATCTATCTGTTGTACTGGTGAGTTGAAGGTTTTTCAATGTGGATTTATGATCAATGTTTCTGTTTAGTGAAGTTTGACAAAAAAAGATATATCTACTCACTTGATACTGTGGGACTGGAGCCTGTGGTAACATGCAATCCTTCATTACTTAGACTGTGAGAATATGAATTGGAATTAGAAAACTGAACCAGACAGTTTGTCTTGTTGATATGATGTAGGTCCATCTATGACTTACTGATTAGAAGAATCTGGTGGAGCATGTATGAAAATTGTTTTTATTCTTGACTTTTTTGGCCATCCTTTATCAAAGATGCTGCTCTGATAAGAGTTAGTGTGGGTAGGTTGCTCAGAATTGTATGTCCTAGATTCTTCAGATCTTACAGATGTTACTGGACTGTGGGCAATTTGAATTGTAATAAGAATAGATAATTTGTCTAGTTTATGTGAGTGCTCCCAGAACTTACTGATTAGAAGAATCTGGTGTGGCATGTGTATAAGTTGTTTTTCTTCTTGATTTTTTTGGATGTCCTTCATCAAAGAAGCTGCTCTGATAGGAGTTGGTCTCCATCAACGATTTCCTTTTTTTGGGAGAATCACTGGGTCGGGAGAGTTGATCAGAATTGTACCTTGTAGATTCTTGGTATATTCTATTGTCATCTACATTCAAAGGAGATGTTGGAGATGTTGGAGATGCTAGAGCTGTTTCACCCACAAAGATTTTTTATTAATGGTGAGTCACATTTTCAAATGATGAAGCTGATTCTCACCTGGGAGATTAGTATCTGAGACCCCCTGCAAAGATTCTTTATCATGAGTCATAAGTTTGCTGATATATTTGATCTTGGGGAATCTTTTCCTTGAAGATCTTGTGAAATAAGCTAATTCATTCTTATCTTTGCGTAACTTGCTTGCATTTCTAGTCCTTGTTTTTTTTGAAAATCCATTTGATTGAAGTCTATCTTCATTGAAATTGATTGTTTTCAACAATTTCATCTTCTTCTGATCAACTCTTTTTGAATTAGAATTTTCTTGTATCTTTTTACCTAGTTTCTTTTGGGAATTTTTAATCAAATTTTCTGGTTTATCTCTTTTTTCTTGCTTTCCTACTTTAAAAAGTTCACATAATTCACCAGTAGAATGTAGCTTTTCCAGTTCAGCAAATGCCTTTCCCTTGAAACCATAGTATTCATTATCCAGTGAGTAATGACCTTGCAAGAAATCTTTGGTGGTGTGAGAATCAATTCCCTGGAAGTTTCCTACCATTTCATCATTAGAATCAAATACTCTGCTGGCTTGCCATCTAGGAAGTGCTTTTGAAGAACTTAAAGTCTTTTTTTGATCTCTGTCTTCTGAATGAGAGGCCAGATCCATTTGATCATATAGATCATGAATTCTTTCAGAAGCAAGAAGATGATCATGATAGCACTTTCCAAGATCAAAGGTTAACCATCTCCATCTAGTTGCTTGAGCTTTACTCCTTTGTGTTGCCCTGAACCTAGTCAAAGTCCAATAATATCCCATGATTTTTGCTGTAGTCAATTTAGATTCTGGAGGAATATTGTGAAAAAGACTTTCCATAATGTGTTTGAGAACATTTCCGTTCCTTCTGATGAAGAGGTAAAACATGACACTGTTGTTTACAATCTCTTTACATTCATTGTAGTCACTTTTTTCTATTATCAAGGTCATTGAGGAACTGAAAATCTCACCCAGAATTGAAATTGATCTAGAATTGTCCTTGTAATGATTTGAGATCAGATCAATTGCTTGAAACATATGATTTATGACTAAATTGTAGATATGTTTATTCTTCTGACTAGCAGCTTTGAATGACTTTGAGCTTTGGAGAGCCTTCAATGTTTCAGGTACTTTGTACTCTCCTGCTACATTGTCATGTGAGATAGCATCAAGCTGATTTGATATTTTGTAGTCTTTTTCACCAAGTTGAAGCCAAAGTCTGTGAACCTCATCACTAAGATGATTTGATGAATATTCTTGATTCTTGAAGGGATCTTTTAAAAATGGAACAGGTGACCATATCTTCCCATCCCATGGAGTTCTGTTAATCAGGTACCTATGCATATCAAGAGGATCACCAAGATATTTTTCAACTAGTGTTCTTTCTTTGATCCGTTTAGACTTAATTTTTTCAAGATCTGACATTATATTCCTATTTTTCAAGCCATCAAATACCAATACTTCAAAGACCTCAAAGATATGCATATAATCTCTATAATAGGTACCATATTTCAATTGTTCTGTCAGTTTGATTGTCTTCTCTGCTGATACATGCTCCATTTGAGGTATGTCTTTCAATTTATATTCCAAGTTTTTTGACTTTTGAATATTTTGAATTAATAGATTCCATCCAAGTTTTGACATCACAAAGTCTACATACAATTTTGTAACTCTCTTTCCTGGACCTGTCTCTTTTGTTTTGTAAACATGTTTGAAGGACGCAATGATTTCTTTCTCAAGAAGAGCTAACTTTGAATGTTGTGTTGTATCTGAATGACCTTTCAATATTTGAATAAGGTGATAGACCAGAAGTTTATATGAAGGTTTTTTATCTGGGTCCACTTTTGTACTGGTACTTGTGCTTGGTGAACCTTTGGTGATCTCAAAAGGACAGTCCTTCAAAATTGGATCTATGTAATATTTAACTCTGTTCTTGAATACTGGACCAAATCTGTTTTGCATGATCACTTCTTCTATTGTCCTCAAATCTCTCCAAGTTTCAAGATTTTCATCTTGTGAGAGAGTTTTTTCCATTGAACTGATCCTCTGCATCAGTTTGCTTCCTTTATATCATCAGGAAAGCTGTATCAGTTATCATTGTGAGAAGTATTTGGAACAAGTCAAACAGAACTGACCATGGTCTGTTGCAGATGATTCTTTTTCCAGTTGAATCAATTCATGATTCACTAATCTCCCACTCAAATACCTGACTGACAAGCTTAGATGTATAAAGGTTGTGAAAATACAAACCACACTCACAGTATATGAATAAATATTTTTGTAGAGCATACTGAAAAAGGTATTGTTGAGTCAGAGGAGTGTAAAAATTCATCACCAAGGTGATATCAATTATCCTAGAGGTCTGTTGAGCAAGATAAGATTGGAAAATACAGGTTCTGATGTTTAGTCTTGAAAGTTATGTAAGAGTTATCTCCAGCCAATATTAATCATGCATATATTGAACTTGGAAAATCCATCTTGCTGAACAACTCTGGTCAAAAATGTTTTGCATATAATCTCTATAATAGGTACCATATTTCAATTGTTCTGTCAGTTTGATTGTCTTCTCTGCTGATACATGCTCCATTTGAGGTATGTCTTTCAATTTATATTCCAAGTTTTTTGACTTTTGAATATTTTGAATTAATAGATTCCATCCAAGTTTTGACATCACAAAGTCTACATACAATTTTGTAACTCTCTTTCCTGGACCTGTCTCTTTTGTTTTGTAAACATGTTTGAAGGACGCAATGATTTCTTTCTCAAGAAGAGCTAACTTTGAATGTTGTGTTGTATCTGAATGACCTTTCAATATTTGAATAAGGTGATAGACCAGAAGTTTATATGAAGGTTTTTTATCTGGGTCCACTTTTGTACTGGTACTTGTGCTTGGTGAACCTTTGGTGATCTCAAAAGGACAGTCCTTCAAAATTGGATCTATGTAATATTTAACTCTGTTCTTGAATACTGGACCAAATCTGTTTTGCATGATCACTTCTTCTATTGTCCTCAAATCTCTCCAAGTTTCAAGATTTTCATCTTGTGAGAGAGTTTTTTCCATTGAACTGATCCTCTGCATCAGTTTGCTTCCTTTATATCATCAGGAAAGCTGTATCAGTTATCATTGTGAGAAGTATTTGGAACAAGTCAAACAGAACTGACCATGGTCTGTTGCAGATGATTCTTTTTCCAGTTGAATCAATTCATGATTCACTAATCTCCCACTCAAATACCTGACTGACAAGCTTAGATGTATAAAGGTTGTGAAAATACAAACCACACTCACAGTATATGAATAAATATTTTTGTAGAGCATACTGAAAAAGGTATTGTTGAGTCAGAGGAGTGTAAAAATTCATCACCAAGGTGATATCAATTATCCTAGAGGTCTGTTGAGCAAGATAAGATTGGAAAATACAGGTTCTGATGTTTAGTCTTGAAAGTTATGTAAGAGTTATCTCCAGCCAATATTAATCATGCATATATTGAACTTGGAAAATCCATCTTGCTGAACAACTCTGGTCAAAAATGTTTCATATGTACATACTGAGTTTGGTAGTATGTAGGGCTATGACCTGGTATCAACCCCACCCCACCAAGCCTGCCTAACAATAGTTTGAAGGGAGATGGTATGCACCCTGACCCCTCCAAACCTAACATGATAGGCTTTTCAAAAGCACTGCGGGTGTCTAGATAAACAAGCCCGCTTAAGGACAAAATTAATTGTTTCTGTTATGTAAAGTTGAATTACAGATTGGCTGTTACCCCTGCTTCACCTCACCTTTGTGCCTAAAATTGAGTTTAGCCCTGAGTAGGCATTCATGAGATACAAAGTAGAATCTGGGAAAGTGTCTGGACTTGTGCCCAGTTTTGCTTGGTTGTAAATTTGGATTTTATGGGCAAAATCCCAAGCACAGGATTCAAATTTACAGCCAAAAAAAGGAGGCACAAGTCTGGACACTTTCCCAGATTCTACTTTGTATCCCATAATCATGGCACTTAACAAAAGGTCTCCTTTCCCTAAATTTGAGTCAAAAGTCAAATCTTATCCCCTCCTTGGTGCTTAAAGTTGAGCCTGGCCCTGAGTCCTAAGATTCAAGGCATACCTTGGTTGACCCAAGTTGACATGTCAAGGTCCTTGGGTCCACCCAGGGCCTGGATCAGCTGTGGGGCCACCCACATTCTCTCAGGGTTGGTTCATAGTCCCAATTCACAGCGGGGAAAATAGATTCTCACGTAGAGGTGAGTATAGTACCCTTTCCCAAATTCTCCAAACAAGATTACTTTTCTTTCCGATTCCTTCAATTGACAATTCTTGGTAGTGTTCAGGTGATCAGCCTGTTATGCTCACAAGTGCTGGAAATTGATCATTCCATCTCAGCTGAGCATTCAGTCAATCTTGGCCAAGAAACCATTCTGTTTTGGCTCAGCGTTTGTTGAATCTTGGCTGAACATTCATTCAATATTGGCTGAACATTCATTCAATCTTGGCTGAGTATTTTTTCAATCTTGAGTGAGCCTCCTTTTGCTCCTGGGTGAAAATTCATTGAATCTTGGCTGAAAATTCATTCAATATCGGCTGAGAAACCATTCCATCTTGGCTCAAAAATCATTGAATCCTGGCTGAGCATCCATTCAATCTTGGATGAGCATCCATTCAACTGTGGCTGACAATTCAGTTGATCTTGGCTTAGCAGTCATTCAGTCATGGCTTGACATTATTTCACTCAGATAATCACTTAGCAAGGTGTCTCCCAGATCATCAGGTTCCAAGAGATGCCACTGAGGATCAGCTGAGGGGCTCAGATGAACTGAGCAGATGAGCCAGCCCTCCCTGAGGCTTCTTTGTCAAGGATTGAAACCTGAGGAAGGCCTAGTTCATCCACTCAATTCCTGTTGATTATGCAATCAGCTGACAAGCGGGGAAACCAGGAAATGAGAGGGAAGGTCATATGAAGGAAATTGGTAAAAACATTTGAGAAACCTGCAAGATTCCTATGCTCACCCCTATGGGAGAATTGAGACTTGCCCCTGTATGTACTATCTACACTTGACTTGTCATATCAGTATGTATTGGTCACATACATAACTCTAGTAAACCCATCACATAGGATTCTTGGAAGGACATGTAGAGCCATATTCCCATTTCTGGTCCTGACTTTCTGGAGATAGATAAAAAAGGTGAGCTGAAACCTAATCCAATCTTAATTTAGGTTTGAAAGCACCTTAAATGTAGGTTTTTGACATAGGTTGCTTGAACCTAGTGGTTTTGAGTACCACAATTGTTGAGACATCAATAAGTCCCTCAGTCAAGTGTTTAAATAACCCCTCTGATGACACTTTTGCTCCTTAAAAATTATAAATGATATTCAATCCTCTCATAGGTTCATTAATCTCCAAGATCATCAAGACATCCAAAGGCCCCTCAGTCAAGAATGGGAGATACATTCCTCTGATGATACCTTTGTTTTTCTAAGAAAAGTATATACAAACAATCGTCAGTCAACATAACACCTTTTTTGACTAAGTGGCCGTTCTCCTAACACAAATAGTTTTCTCATTGCAAATTTCAGATAGTGCTGTATGCAAATATGCTTAAATGCACTTTAAAAAAAAGAAGGTAAGTAGTATTCAATAAGAGGAGTCAAGTTTGTGTTTTTTTATGGTTTTTTCCGTTAAAATTTTCTGCCACTGTAGCATAAATTTACAACCATTTTACGCAAACAGGAGAAGCAGGGGGGCTCAGGTCAAAACTTTTACGGTGTTTCCTTAAAAAATTGAGGAAAGTTTTTTATGGTTCCATGCCATAAAGAGTTTTCCCAATTCTTAAATTGAGAATGTCAACAGCGGTTAACAACAATACATGGCTTCTTGAAAGCCATCAATCCATAATTTGTTTTCCTTTGTCAGTGTTTGCTGATTATCATGTCAGTCTTAACATGTTCCTTTCCTTATTAACCTCACAATGTTTGTGTACTTTGTTTTGTTTTGTAGTCATTTGGGTTTTCTAGTTGCTGTAAGCTTGCACAAATTTGCTGCTCAAAAAATTTGGGATGTCTTAAACCTTTTCCCAATTCCATAAACGTTTGCGTATGATTTATGGAATTTGGAAAAGCTTTTTACGGTCTAAGCAGCAAAACAATAAGGGGTGTCAAGTTTGTTTTTTGACAACACAAAAAAATACGAGATGGCAAAGTTTTTATGTTTTAACATTAGAAAAACTTAGCCGTGGTCATAAAGAGTTCACCATGATTGAGGCTTTTGTAGACTCTTGTCTCAATCATCCACCCAGAATGGGAAAAGGACCGGGAAGAGGATGCAAGGTTGTCCTTGCATCCACTATTGAGCCCACCTGGTTCCAAGAGTGAACTGGTCAAGGTGGGGCCTCTGATTGTGTATCGTAAACTTAGCTGTCTACGTTTTACGCAAACAGGATACATAAATCTTCTCCCATTTGCATAAAATTTGTGTAAATTTATGCTACAGTGGGAGAAATATTTTATGGTAAAAACCGTAAAAAAACACAAACTTGACACTCCCTAATTTGACCTGAGCCCCCCTAATTTTATGTATCCCATTTGCGTATATGGTTAAGATACGCAATCAGAGGCCCTACCTTGAGCGGTTCACTGTCGGAACCAGGTGGGCTCAATAGTGGATGCAAGGACAACCTTGCATCCTCTTCCCGGATCTTTTGGCATTCTGGGTGGATGATCAAGGCAAGAGTCAACAAAAGCCTTGATCAAGGTGAATAGCTGTTTTCTATGAACACGGCCATGTTTTTTAACGTTAAAACATAAAAACTTAGCCGTTTCATACTTTTTTTGTTGTAAAATAATAAATTTGACACCCCTTACATAATTTGATGCGGTCAATTTTATCTTGTTTTATTCAAATGGAATGTACCCGGAACAATTATCCAATTTGCCAAGAGTAAATTCGCAAAGGGTTTGAAAGAATCATTTTGTAAATTAAGTACACAGTATTGCATTTAGTACTGGATTAATTGATCAGTAATCCACCCGTAGGCTTGGCTTTGTCGGTCGGGTAATTTCGCATCTTAAAGAGTTGATCACCCATGGCTGATTAATATATGTATGTATGTATGCTGTGTGTCTTTGGGAAACTCTGATGAGATTGGTCTGAGCAGAAAATCAATGAAGTGAGCTGTGGTTTTGATTAAATTAAATTAAATTAAATTAAATTTGGAGAAATCGGTGATTATGAACCCAGATTGGTAATCAAAGTCAACAGAGGATTGATTGGGGTTGGTTTGTTTAGTAATCAGTTTGATAACCGATGAGGTTTTCACTTTCCTTTAGCTTAAATATCAATTTCTCTTTCAAAAGTGATTTCCTCAACTTTTCAATAACGTTTTCTTAATTTAATCAAATCACATCCATTCCAACATCAAACATGGAAGTCTTAACTTCAACTTCAGCTAATCAACATCAACATCATCATCATCAAATTAAATCAAATCTTTCAACTTCATCTGATTTGGATTTCTTAGCAATTCTAACTTCACAATATTCTACTACCAATTCAAATTCAAATTTTAATAATTCTAATCATAGAAGACCTCAACTTGATCCTTTGATCTTAGAGACTGCTTCTCTTTCCGGTCCTCAGTTGAGTTTTGATTTTTATCATTTCGAACATTATTAAAATTCAATTTAACCGATTCTGCTTATTTGGGTTCCCAATAGTCAAACTCGTAATCATTATTTACATGAATACTTTCCTCATTCTCATCTTTCATCAATTGGTTCAAAACCCAATTCAAATGTAAGTCATCAATTAAATTTTTTCCTATTTCAATCACATACTAATTATATCCCTGATGGTTTTTTTCAAAATCTAGAAAACCACTCCAAATTATTCTAACTTGAAAGATAATCTCACTTACGTTAGTCAACAAGCTCCTCGTTCGTCTAAACAAATTTCAGCATCTAAATCGACAACTTTGATTTCAACTTCCATCAATCATAACTTGAATACCAATGGATCTCAAGAAACCACTACTCCTTGTAAACCTAAACCCGTTTCCATCGAATCTTCATCACCCACAACAATCAAGCAGGAAACTCTTTCTTCCATTGAAACCCCAATCCCATTAATACCCAAAGAAATCAAAGAAACCATCGAACATAAATCTCAAAGCAGACTTGAAATTCAAGAAATCTTAAAAACTCAACTTGAAAAAATCAAGATCAATTCAACTCAGCAAAGCAGTAATCCTCAAACAAATCTCAAAGTGAAAGTCAATTGTAAAGCACGTACAAGAATTCCCACATCTAAAGGTCCGATCTGGTTACATGTCTATGAGAATACGATTGATCAAAAAGAACATTTAGCAATCGTGATGAATCCATTAATCTTATCTAAATCATTAAACGAAATCAAATCTTTAGAAGAAACTGATTTAGATCGATTAATTAGAGGAGCATTACCTATGAAAGAGTATCAAGAAATTCAGGAAGAAAGTCAAGAAAGAGAATCGAAACCGATTGTAAGGATTCATAGTGAATGTTTTACAGGAGAAACGATTGGATCGAATCGATGTGATTGTGGATTTCAATTAAATCAATCGATGAAATATATCTTGAATTCGACGGATTCGAATGGATTAATCATTTATTTAAGACAAGAAGGTAGAGGGATCGGATTAGAATCTAAATTAAAAGCATATAATTTACAAGATTTAGGATTTGATACGATTGAAAGTAATTTATTATTAGGATTTCATGAAGATTTAAGAACTTATCAAATTGGGATTTCGATTTTAAAGGATTTTAATTTAAATCAAATCAAACTCATGACCAATAATCCAAACAAAATCTTATCTTTACAAGAAGGAAATTTAGAAGATGGAAATCAAATTCAAGTTATAGAAAGGATTCCAATCGTTTTAGATCAAAAGGATGAAATTGGTGATGAGGTTAAAGGTTATTTACGTACCAAGATTCTTAAAATGGGTTAGTCATCTTTTCAATTCAGAACCTTTTTGGTTCTTTTTTACTGACTTCAGTGATGGATTATTCTTATAGGTCATATGATTGATTTACCACATTTTTAAATTTTGATGATCTTTTTTCTTTTATTAATTTATTTTTGATTATTTTTCATTTCAATTAGATCTTATCAGTATGTTATCCTTTTTTCCTAGACGTGTTGATTTAACTCTCTTTTTCTGCCTTACACTTTTGAAATATATATATATATATCATCATGATTCATGTTGTATCTGATTTATGATACATGTTGATTTTTTTTGTCATAAGAAAGAGAATGTAATCTGAATTGATCATATTTCTGTTAAATATGAAATGAGAACAAGAAATTTGTTTGAAGTTCAACCTCTTTGATGGCATTGTTGAAGGATAGTATATATAAAAACTCTGGCAAAAGAACAGATAAGTTTCAAACCCAAGTATCAAATATCATTCATCTAAAATGATAGAAATCTTTTGATCAAAAGTAGATGGTAAAGAAGATGTTGAAAGCATCCCAATTAAAGTGATGTTGAAGCATTCATACAAAAAATGACTTGATCTTCATGTTGTTCTGTCAATGTAAACAAGCATGTCTGAAGAAAAAAAAATTGAACTATTCAACTTCTTCTCCACTCTCAATTTTGTTGAAATTTCATCAAATTGATTTATTCAATCTTCATTTCAACTCTTTCTTTTAAATTTGATGGTTTATTCCAAATGAGAAAAAGACATTCATGAGCTTCTCATCTTCTACATTGGAGCAAGTCTTTTTTGTTCTTTTCCTACTTTGAGTTTCAAATCATTCATTACCATTAGCTTGTGGATGCTTCTCAGACATGATTCAAGGAACTGCTTGATAAGTGGGGAATCCAGAATTCTTGATTAGGATTGCATTGGTGTTGCCCAACTAGAAATAAATCAAGACAAAAAGACAAGAATGACAATGAAAAGCAGAAGATGAAATCAAAAATAGGATTGAGACAAGGAAATATGAGAAGACAAATGAGAAGATGGAATCATAAGATAGTACTCACCTTCTTGATCCATTGATTTCATGCAATTCTTTACATCCACTGTGCCAGGTGCGGTAACAGCCCTAGAGCTTCAGACAAAGGAGATTATCAAAGGCCTTGTAAGTCAATTTGAGCTGGGTTGGTAAGGCGTGAAATGAAGGATAGTCAGCTGATATTAAGTTAAATTCAAAAGGGAGAAGAACAGATTGAAAGGAGAGAAGAACAGACACATACCATTTGAGTGTGATCCTATAAAAAAGTTAGAGGTCTCTCTGTATTCCCTTGTTTGTTGGAGTCAATACAAACCTGCTTAATTCTAGGCACCTGACTTGAGTCCATCATGGTCCCCCTGTCCAAGATCAATTTGATGATTGTACTCATCAATTCACCAGATTGTGCATTCATGCTTTGATAGTCCACCAGTAGTGATGATCTCATAACACTGTAAACATCAATTGACTTCCTCCTGGGGAAAATTCATTCACTCTGGAAAATAAATGTTCATTCTTTTCAAGAACAAGAAGAGATGACTTTGGCTTTCAGGAACATCCACTAAGCAGTCATTTGCTTGCCCTGATTTAGTTAAATGTTCAGTCTTCTAAAGTTCAGCTACTTAGACATCAATTTTATACTGCTCAGTGCTCAGTGGTACACCTGTGGCGTCCAGACATCATCAAGCTGATCCAAAGAGAAAACATGTAATGTTTTTGGATCCAGTCCAAAGATTTCAATCACAGACACGTTAGAAACAGCATACACATCTTATATACACATAACTTCAATGGAAAGATTTAGACACACAAGTAGAACATCATTGACAACTCTTCCAGTTGACTTTAGTCAATAAAAACATACAATAAAAAAACCAAAGCCAAGAACCAGGCCAGACATCCAGACATGTCCAGCCTGAAGCAGCTGTGCTTGACAATTGCAAGTAGACTCATCTGGCTTTTGATCTACAATCATGTAGATCAGGAAGCAGACATAGTGCTTCTATAATTACACACACATACTCAACAGGCAGATGTGTTTGCTTTGTGATTTACACCTCTGTGAATCAACAACCAGATCTGCTCCTTGAATCACATACACTTCCCACTCTACACAGACAAGTCCTTGAGAATTAGAAGCAGACACATTTGCTTCTTGAATCACATATAAATGTCAATCAGGAAGAAGACACATCAGCTTCTTGATCTTTACACACATACTCAAACAGGTCCATGTGTCTGCTTCTTGTTCATACACTGTGAATCAAAAACCAGACACATCTATTTCTTCATTTTCAGACTACATGGCAGATCTGCATGCTTCCTGATCTAAATAATTGTAGATCAAAAGGCAGATGTGCCTTGAGCCACATAAATATAAATCAACAACCAGACACATCTGCTTCTTGTTTTTATGGCTGCTTCTTAGTCTTGATCTACAAATATACAAAGCAACAATTTCCACAGACAGCTTACATTTGTTCTTTTTACATCAAACAGATATGTAAATAAATAGGCAGATGTGTATGTACATGTGTAAATCATAAAAACAGCTGATTACGCCCCACATCTCAGATCATACTTGAATTTACAATTTCAAGTACTGAGTATCAAGAAACTATTCATTTTCTACATTCCCATGATCTCCTTCCCCTTCCACTTCACCTAAATGTACATCTGATTGGTGGTCTCTATAAACACATTCCTCATCCTTCATTACAATATCCAGCTCAATCTTGTCCAAGTCATCAAGTTCTTCTGAATCCTCAGCCTTTGCGTCCACTAGCTCTTTTGAAATTTACAATACTATATCCAAGAAGTTCTTTCCAAGATCCAACCAAACCTTCATCCAATTGTGCTACACCTGGCCAAAACCCTCTTGTATCTGAGAGAAGTGTAAGTATGCTGTGGTCCCAAGGTTATCCAGAGCCAATATTAAGTTAAATCCAGACTTTGATGAAGAGGATTCAACACATCTTGGCTTTCTTTTCAAACCACTTGAGTGATTTGATCACAAGGCATCACCAGATCAATTGGCCTTGTTCCCTCTGGACAACCAGCTGCCCAATAGCAATTGACCAAAGAGTGAATCATCAGCAAATTACAAATTGCACTTTCTTGGAATCAATGCACTGCTTACAAATTGATAATGTATTTTAAGACATTGAATCTTTTCAGATAAATTCAAACCCCCGCAAAGCCTTTGGCACACCTTGCGCACAATCCTGTGCAACTCCACCTCACAGTTCCATGTGGTCAAGAAGAAGTCTATCCCAATCTTAGTTTCAGGATCTGTAGCCCAAGCCTTGGTGGGATGTGTAAGGAAACCAATCTCCCAGAACATATCTTCCAAACAAAGAGACCCAACACTATCAGTGTCAGACCTGAGTACTAAACCATAGTACCAATGGGCAACATATACTAATAAAAGCATTAAAAATGATAATTACAACTCAAGAGTCAAGTTACATATGAATTTGCATATGTAACATGTGCATAAATGATATGAAGGAGTGTGTACGCACACAACTTTCATATAACCAAAAACTACATATATTTCACAGCTGTAACACATATATTGCTGTGATAAACTTGACCTTTAAACCACAATCTGAACACACCTGTAGTGTGAAGGAATTTCAAGGTTCAGACTATAAAAGCCTTGAAGGTCCAATCATTTGTAAAGATCATCACATTATCATACAACAACTGTACAAATAGCTTTTTTTCATTTTCTGAGAACCTTCAAACTTTGCTTGTCATAGATACAAACCTTCAAAACCTGATTCTAAGACTTTTAGGACTCTACTTTGTCTCTTGTTGCTCATATTCTGTGTGCAACCCATCTTAGTTCCTGATTAGACACCATAATCAGCAGAAGTTGTAATATTCATCTGTGGAATTACACCTCAGGAAGTAGTTCTTGAGTATTGCTTATTTTAGACAAGGGATCATCCTGATATAAGGAACTCTAAATCTATGGGGAACCTCTATTAGTCAGAGGGTAAATTTCCCAGTGTTATGATAGACTTTAACACTACCTTCATTGATCATTCTTTGTACAACAAGCGATTCAATTTCAGAGTTGAGGACTGTGTATAAGTTTTCTCTTAATGAATTATTATTAACAGAACAATAAATCCTTATAATCCCAGGGCTAAAACCTTTGTTCAAACGTCAACTAACTGAAGTCTTTACTTGTCTATTCCAAGTAAAGATTCAGAGCCAACTGCATACCTGCTCAAACTTGTAGATTGTAATTTCTGCAAGTTTGATAGAAGTTAATTACACTGTTATATCCTTTTTCTAGTGGCGCTACCAGCATAACAGAAGCTAGTAGCTCACAATTTGATCAATGACAGTGTAACCTTACCTCATCCCCAAACTGTTGTTTATATTTGAAAACCTACATGCAATAAATCCACTTTTTTACTTTGCTTACCAATCATCAGAGTCCAAAACAACAAATTGACAACTCTTTTGGAAACAGTACACTCAATGATTTATTTTCCTTTTACTTCTGAATATGAAAACTCTTAAAAGACACACAGAATTTAACACATTTTCTTCCTTCTTTTCTAGATTCTTATAACACAAACTTGGATTTATAACCCAGGGCTGATAACAGACTCTTGAGATTGACAAACAATTTTTCACACACATAGATCCACGGATTTGCACACAAACACCCTCCTATTTATATCCTATTGGTCTTGCCAACCCATAATTTAGCCTTCTCAATCTTGTCTGATCTTTTTTTGATTACCCCAAAACTCATGCTCCCTATCGATTTACAATTTAGTTTTGATACACTTCAGGTCAGTTCTACCCCCTATTCTTACAACCCCTTGTTCTTTACTGTTCCTGTGTCCTGATCTTATTTTATTTAATTCTAATACCTATCCCTTTCTTTCATCTGACTTGACTCTAAAATTTCACTACAACTTTTGTCTTTGGATCATCCCTTTGAATTTCATCACCTCCACCCTAACCTCAACTTCCTCAATTCTTTTCATTTTCATCATCTTACTCCTGTTATTGAAACTAACTTTATTACCTCATCCTTCCTTTTCTTTTTTTATTGCTTCTAGATTCTTTCCTCTGCATCCCATAATTCCTTACTGATCATTTTTTTTCCACAAGATCTTGTAAGTTCCCCCCTTTTCTAATCTAACCTGATTTGTTTTCTTGGAACTGACTGAACCACCTTTCTGTTTGCTTACAGAGTTTTTTCCAATCAAAATTCTCTATCTTACACTCCAACCAATCTCTGTCACCTTCCCTCCTTGATTCTAAGGCCTCCACCACCCTCAAGCTCAATACTTATCTTTGGAAGTCTTCATTTCCTTTGTTGATCTTATCTTTGTCCTTGACACTAACTTTATATCATCATTATTTTTCATATTTTTCATCCTACTATCTCAGACTCTTTACTTCTTTAGGTCAATCCTTTACACCAATATGTTTGACTTTGTTTACACCTTGTCCACACATCCACTTCCCTTGATCTCTCTACAATGCTGTCATGCTATTGTAAGGACCCCATTCTTGTACCTTATATTCCCTTTTTGTTTCTACTTGTGTACTAATGAATGCCCTCTTGCCCCCTGCGCTCTCTCCTCACTGCCACCCCAGACTTGTATAGTTTTTTGATCTTTCATTCTCACTACATCACTCTTTTCAATCCTTTATCAGATTGCCCAACAGGTTCAATCTTATCTAGGTATTTTCTCTCCTTGCAAATCTAATACCTCCCTTTGCTTTACTTTGTGTTTGCTGGATCTTTTTGACTTAATCTATGTTGTTCTTTTTGATCTCCTTTGTAACTCAGCAAGTGTAGAAAAGTGAAACTTGTAATGTTCAAAATGTGTTTTCTTGAAATTTTTGTGTATTTTTTGTGCCAAAGTGGCAACAGAGGCAATGATTTTGGGGTTGTGGCTTGCAAGTTGGACAAAAGTGGTCATAACAATGGTCTTGTTCCAGATACAGGGGGTTTTGGACCAGTATTTGAGGTAAAATTATTCTTTTATCCAGTTTTTTTCAATTCATGACACTGGGATTCTTCAATGTTAATTTTTTAAATCTCAGGTTGTCACTTTGGCACATGTCATATTCTTTGGAATTGATAACAAGGCTTTCCAAGAGACTTTGTTTATTTGCTGGTCCTAAAATTGGCTCAGAGCCAGTTTTTACTGAGACAAATATTAGGCCAGGGTGCATCATCTTCCTTGTGGTTGGATTGTACATCCCACAAAGGTTATCATCATGCTTTTTTCCCTTGGGTCCAGAAAAGAATCTTTGATAGGGAACCATGTGTATTTTGAAAATTCCTCCCTTACAAGCCTCAAACCTGAGTTTGGTTCAAGTTGATTGCAGTCTTGGTCAATTGTAAGAAACAGCAGACTATGTGATGTGTGGGATTTTAAACATTGATCAACACCCCTGAACCAGTCTGTACCTATAGTTGCAGGTACACAGGTATTGGGGTATTTTGGGGTATTTTTGACACTCTGTAGGACACCAATTCATGGACATTGCATAGTACTAAAGCAGATAAGATATGGTGAGTTACGAATACACAAGAGAGTTTTCAATTTTGAAGAAAATCATTAAAAAAGATAGTGAGGACCTCAAGAACCACTGTAGATAGTAATTCTATTGAATACAGATGTTTTCGCCTCTCCAAAATCTCCATAAATTCTTGGAGTCAAAGACAATAAATCAAGATTAAATACATATGAACAGTATGGTTCAGGAGTTTGGTCCTGATATTTTAACATCTTTTCTTCATGTTGTTCAGTTTAGGTGTGAATGTTGTTGATGCATATTTTGTTGTTTTCATTCTGTAATGTCTGTTGAACTATTGAGATCAGGGATATAATGATACTTTCTATTCATAAATTGTGGACCTTTTGGTGTACAGTGTATGATCCCCTGTTCAGTAGAATCTTGCTCAACATCAGATTGCCCTGGAACTTCATTCAGGTCAAACATGTGACCCTTTTTTGTGCAGATTTCTTGTAGGGCTTTGCAATTAGAACAATGTGCTTGATGGGAAATGAATTCAGAGGAATTTGAATCTTGCTCTACAGAAAAAATATTAGTCTGATGAACATGATGAAGAGAAAATGATACATAAGCTTACCCAATGTCAAGGTATTGGAGCATGTGTCAATATTGAGTCCTGGATTGTGTAAGCTTTTAACAAATTGAGTTAGAACAAATCAATTTGATTAGAAAGCTCCTCTAGCTTCAATGGGTATGTTCAGGACTCACTCAAAAGATGATTGTGATTTTGGAAGTCCTTGTGAAGATAAAGTACAAGTGATCTTTCTCCTTGGCTTTTTTGGCCATCCTCTATCAAAAAAGTTTTCTTGATCAAAATTTGTGTCCATTGTTGACTTCCTTTTTGGAGGAGAAAATCCAAACTGGAAGGTTTTTTCAGTGTTATCTTGAACAAATTCTGGAGAGAATAGATGAGTGCCTGCATTTAAAGTAGTTCCTGATCAATGAATCCCCACAAGGAGTTTTAGCACTTAAGAGTTACATTTCAAGAAAGGAGAATATACCCACCTGATAAATTAGTATCCATGTTTGAATGAAGGTGGTTATCACTACAAGTAAAGATCTGGTCAGTGTTTTTTGATTCAATTTTTGATCTATTGGTCTTGAATGATTCTGTTCTTGAAAAGTTTTGAGAAGAACTCAACTCCCGCTTGCCTTTCAATGAACCATCAGAGATCCTGGTCCTTGATTTTTTGGGCCATACAATTGGGGAGAATCTATCTGTATTGAAAGCAGATTTTTCTGACAATTGGGTATTCTTTTGAGCAGACATATGTGAATCTATTCTTTTTTTTGCTTTTTTACCCACTCCTTTATTCATGAGTGAAGGTAGCACACGTTTCCTTTGTCTTTTTTTCCTGATTTTGAAAATGTCATTCAGATTACCACTGGCATAAAGCTCCTTCAATTGATCAAAAGCAATTCTTTTGAAACTCTTTGACTCATCATTGAGTACACCTTGGCCAAAAGGGAATTTTTTTGAGTTTAGAGATAAAATTCCAAATGACTCAAGATTTTGGTCCATTTGAGATCCTGATCCGAGCACTCTGCTTTCTTTCCATCTTGGGGTGGTTCTTAAAATCATAGGAGTCTTGCTGTATAAAACTTCCTTTGATTGCAAGTGTACATGAAGTTCATGATACAAAGTCTCAAGCTTTTCAGCAGCAAGAAGGTGATCTGAATATACTTTGCCAAGCTCAAAATCTAACCATTTCCATCTAGTTGTTTGATCTTTACTACAATGTGTTGACTTGAACTTGGTCAAATCCCAATAGTATCCCATGGATTCTACTGTGGTCAATTTCCTTCTAAGAGGTGTATTAGGGAAATTTCTTTCCAGAACATGTTTGAGAACATTTCCAGTCCTTCTGATAAATAGGAAGAACATGACACTGTTGGATAAAATCCCCTTACATTCATTGAAGTTACTTTTCTTCTCAATCAATTTGAGTGAGTTGCTGAAAATTTCACACAGGATTGAGAGGATTTCAGGTTTATCTTCATCAACTGTTGATATCAAATCAATAGCTTGGAACATATACTTCAATACCAATGGGTATGTCAATTTGTTTCTGTCCTTTACTGCTTCAAAGAAATCCAAATTTTCCATCTCCTTGAAGATGAATGGGACCTTGAAATCCCCAAATGTGTCCTCCTCCAATATTGAACCAAGCTGAGTTAATATTTTGTGGTCATTCTCACCAAACATCAACCAACATTCATAAATTTCTTTACTGAACTGGGATGAATTTGGGTCCAATGTTTTCAAGGGATCTTCATAAAAATGAACTGGAGTCCATACTTTCCCATCCCATGGAGTTCTGTTAATCAGGTACCTATGAATATCATTAGGGCTACCTATATGATCATCAACAAGTTTTCTTTCTTTCATGGGTTTGGATTTGATTTCATAAAGATTGAACAGCATATTCCTATTTTGCAACCCATCAAAGACCAATATGTCAAAAACTGTAAAGATGTGCATATAATCCCTATAATAGGCACCATATTTCAATTGATCCCTTCCAGTTTTCTTAAACCCTTTCAAAATATCATATGTCTGAGGTAAGTAGTTTGAGCCATGTTCCAGGGGTCTTGATTTCTGAAAATTCTCAAGTAATAAATGCCATCCGATTTTTGAGAGAGCAAAATTCAGAAATGGAAGAAGCTGTCTCCGTGCTTCATTTTTGTCTTTCTTTCTGTTCATTTCTGGAACAAAATTGAAAGTGGTCAAGATTTTTCCTCCCAAAACATCTAGCTTTGTGTGTTCTGTTGGGTTGGAGTGACCTTTGATTATCTGGAGGAGGTGATAGACCAGTGCTTCTTTTGGAACCATTTTATCTAAGTCCACTTGAGTTGCAGTACTTTTGGTTGGTGAATTTGGGGTGTTTTGAAATGGGCAGTCTTTCAAAATGGCATCTGTGTAGTATTTAACCCTGCGCTGGAAGATTGAACCCTCTGTATTTTGCTTGACAACTTCTTCAATTGTTCTTATATCCCTCCAAGTCTGAAGATTCTCCTCCTGTAAGAGGATTTCTTCAATTGGATTAATATTTTTGACAGGGTCTCTTACTTGAAATGATCAGAAAGAGTCTCATTAATCATGATATTATTCAATATATGAAATACTTTGAAATCAACTGACCATTCTCCATTGTACAGGACGCCTTTTCTGAGTGAATCAATTCAGCATCTACTGAGCCCCCAGCTAATCTTCTGAGGCTGACTGACAAGCTGTGGTGTATAAAATTCATGAAAATGACTGCAACAAGCACATTTTGAAGAGAGAATCTTTTGCATGCCATGATGACAAAAGACTTTGGAGAGTAGAGACAGTTGTTTTCAAAGATGAAATCATTTGTGTTCAAGTCTCCTATTTTGTAGGGCAATACAGGTCCTGACTCACAGTCTTAAAGATTGAATATCTGGCAATATGGGACATGCATCTAGATGTGTCTGAATTTTGAAACATTGCCTTGCATGTATATCACTTTCAACCTTATGCAATCTGCTGTAGTTTTATGCAGCAATCCCACGTCAACCAGTGCAAGGTGTGTAACTGAGATATCAGAGACACAAGCATAAGAAATGCCATATCTCCCTGCTACTTGTATCTACTGTCTGCTTACTCATCCAACAATCTACATACTAGAAAACATCTCAGATTGAGACACTCCCTCCCTATTGACTGACCATGGCCAAGACCCTACCATGCAGCAGCCAATTTTCTGCCTCTGTGATCCAGTGCTTACCTCAAACTCTTTTTGCCTCCAATCTTCATGATCATGATTTATATCATTTATCCAATTCAAGCAGACAGAAAGATACATAATGGAATTGTTTGAATGTAAAATTTTCAATATTCAGTATGAATATGACAACAAAATTGTCAAAGTCTACATCATAAATTTCAACTTACCTCAATGGGGATTCTACTATCAAATGGTATCAGTACTTTACCCACACATGGAATACATTCTGGTGATGTCAATGAGGCATGTACTGGAGAATCACCTAGAGATTCTCAAGCTCCTTCTTGCAGGTCTTGGGGGACCATTGGAGTATTGTTGGAAATGGGTGAAAGTGGGTAAAAAGGTAACAGCCTGTACAAAACCTACACACGCTGTACTGAGTAGTTCAACACATGTGCCTCAGGATGAGCCCCAGCCCCCAGGGTCCGGGTTTCGAGGCGACCGCGAGCTAGAGTTTTTTTTGAGCATCAGAACGGCACCCGAGCCCGGCAAACCCGACAAATTTTGTCAGCTATAGGCCCAGAATGGCTTCCGGACCAAGAACCTTGACGGGGATCCTTGGATAGCGGGGTTTTCCCGGGAATCTGTCAATTAACCGGGTCTAGAGAACAAAAATTGAACTGGGTCAAGGCTTGACCCAGTTCTTTGGGACAAGATATGGCCAGAAGGAGGCGAGCTCAGGCCCTTGAAGCTCCAAAGCAAGGGTCTAGATGTGAGAATATAATAAACCCCTTGCGTTATGAGACTTTATCTTGATTAAGACTCATTCATCTTGATGAATGAGTAATCAATTCTTTTTGTTTTCCAACCAACGTTGTAGAACTCCTACGCTGTGGAGCGTAGGCTGAGCCAGAGAGGGGATGAATCACCACCAAGGACGTGAATGAAACCTGAGCGCTTTTGAGCTGCCCTCAACCTTGAGTATGAAGTTCAGAAATAGAGTGAGACAATTCTAACAAGCTTAAGTCTTGACAATTGAGCTCAGTAAAACAAAGAAAACCACAACAGTTTGCAAATCACACTTGATAATAATGAATTCGCACCTTGGCACAATGACAATAACACTGATTGAGTCAAAAAAAAACACTTGATACGACGAACCCAGACATTAACACTTGAACACTTTTAATATAAGAAAACACTTCAACACTCAAGACAAAAAATAAGAGAAAAAACGCGGACACTTTTGAATAACAAACACGATTTCCACAATTCAAAGTATGGATGAAAGGATAGAAAAAAAATCCAATGATGATTGAAAGAAGAAAAACCCCCTCAAGACCTGTCCTTTTATCTCCTACAATCCACCCTATCACTGCCCATCTCATGCAATTTCGCCACAACCACCCTTTTTCCACGCAAACAACTCTGATTGCACTTGGCACCATTCTCCGCTTCTGCTGTGGTTTTTTGTTTGGTTCTTTTTTTTGTAATATACGTAGGTGATCTTTGTTCTTTTCTCGCACCATCTCTTTGGTCCAAGCAATTTATCAATGTCAATTTTGATCCCACCCCTCCTTAAATTGATGTTGAACACTCTTTCAATCTTAAAATTCGATTTTTGACCCTCTTCATGCGTAAGATCTTTCTACCTCTTCTATTGTTCTTTTCTGAGTCACCTGACGCCATAGATTAAATCTTCTTCACACTCCCATCTTGGCCTTCTTGGTTTGCTCTTGTCTTCCTTGATCTTAAGTTCGAGTTTGATCATTAATTCAGATATGTATTGTTTTACATATGTGCTAACTCCTTCCTTTCTTTCCTTGGCTTTCTCATTGTTTATTTTAGATTTATTTGGTGCTTTTGAATTGATGGATCTATTTGTATCTCACGTATGTAGGTTTATGTATGTAAGTTTGTTTCCTCCACTTTCCTGTCCCAGTATCTTGCCCTAGATCAATTGAATCAATTCAGTCTTGATCTGATCTCTCTACAATAAATATCTTGATATCCTTGGCTTCAATCAATCATCAATCATCATCTGTAATTTTGCACTTTGCCCTGGTATTCATTCTAAATCATTTCAATCTAAATGTTGCATTCCAATCTTCATTAAATTAACTGTCTAATCACTTGATCATTTCAATCTTAAATTTTAATTTAGGTATGTAATATTTGTATTCTTTCTTTGTCTCTTCAATTGGAATAAACTGATATGATGATGATCAACTTTGACTACATTATTTGTATTTTCTTTATCTAAGCTTTCAACCTCCATCATTTTCGCATCTGAGCCTCATTCTAGGGATGTCTCTCCCTTATTTTTTCTTTCTATTCTTTTTGTTTACCCAAATAAGTATTAATCACTTTTCAATATTTCATGTTCCATGATTATTTGATGTGTTATTTATTTATTGATCTATTTATTTTGACTATTCTGATTCTAACTGTATGTATTCCATTTCCGTTGTTGATTATATATGTATGGTATTGATTTGTACGGATATTGTTGTATGTAGTGTACTAATGAATTGTAAAGGAATAAATAATACTGATAATTTAATTTATTTGAATGATGTTTTGCTGCTTTAATTGAGTATAATTTGAGATAATTATTGATTTATGGCTTTCAGCTTATTGAATATAAAATATAAAATGATTTGATTCTGATTGTGCGCTTGTATCAAATATGTGATTGCGTCTTTGCCTTGGTTTTACATATAAAATGAATTATGACAGTTGTTAGAGAAAGAGAACACCACCACCTAGGTTTTGATTTCCACAACGTCCTCATCATCTTTTTTTTCTCAATCTCAATGTCATCAGCCTCTGAAAGTTCTGCAACACCAACTTCAAGCTTTGTCTGGAACCACTTTGAGAAGACAGACAAAGCTAATATATGTACCATTATCACGAAGAATGGGGACACATGCAATGCATCACTTGCCAAGGACAAGTCTTCAAGTACAAAGTCTATGATTATTCACCTCAGAACCCAACATGGCATAATTGATCCAGCTAAGATGGGAAAACATGCTAACATTGAGGTACTATTAGAAACAAAGACACTTGAAGTTCACATATGTTGCGGGCTTTATCACAACTTCCAGGAGCAAAGACTCACAAATAGATTATTGTTTCTAATTTTTTGTACTAAATTATTGTTTCTAATTTTTTTACTTAACCAGCATCAACTTAATTTTGAGAGTTTGAAGACTCATGTAGCCTATCTGATTGCGGATGCGGACCTTCCCTTTTCTATTGTGGAACGTTCTTCTTTCCTCAATGTCTTGAAATTATGTAATCCAAGCACTGAAGGAATGCAAGTGAAGCAACATGCAATTGCGGCTCAAGCGCACAAGATATTTGAACAAACACAAGAATACATTACGGATGTGGAGTTACAAAAGAGTGATTTTGTCTCCATTACGACCAACGCTTGGACATCTCCAAACAACAAGGCCTTCATGGCCATTACAGCACATACAATCGCAGAAGACTTTGTCATGAAAGATTTCACTATTGGTCTTCCACAAATAAAAGGTAGCATCAAGTTTTTTTATTTCTTTTGTTCATAATTAGATCATAATTAGATATTCTGACCTGCAGCTGGTTGAAATCAGGTAACCATACTGGAGCAAACTTTGGGTCAATCCTTGTGGAGTACTTGCAAAAGTATGGGATCACAAATTCATTATTGAGTATCACTGCCAACAATGCATCCACCAACTCCGCGATGGCTTGCGCAATCGCAGAACATCCTGATGTTAACTTTGATCCAGAAACTCAACTAGTTGGGTGTGTAGCCCATGTGCTTGATCTTGCTGCACGTGAAGGTTGAGCTCTCTTTGGAGTTAATGATGAGCCTGAAGAACAAGAGTTATTGGTGAATGCAATGGATCTATCCAATCTTGTAGATCCTCCTGATGGTTCGGCCATTGATCTCTCCTCTATAACTCGTCGCATACATGGATTAGTCATACATGTCCGATCTAGCCCTCAACGGTCTGAAGCCTTGGCAAACATTGTGACAGCAATGTGTTTGATTGGTGGAGACAATAATCATGTCTTTGAGTCCAAGGCTGACCTTCAAACGCAAGAATTATTACTTCAGGAGCTTGCCAATGAAGAGCCTGAAGACCAAGAACTACCAACTGAAACCTCTCGGGCAAAAACCAAGAAGACTGCAATTTCCTTGGTAATTGACGTCAAGACCCGTTGGAATTCAACCTACCAGATGTTTCTGCATGTATTACGGCTTTGAAGCGCTGTTGTGAAGTTCAGCAAAAGGACTGATTGCAGAAAGTTCACTGTGTCCAAAATGGAATGGGACCAGCTCAAACAAATGTGTAACTGTCTTGAGCCTATTTGGGAAGCCACAAATGAAATGTGCCAGTCCAAGTTCCCAACAATGCACAACATGATTCCGGTGTACATCAGTGTCATGAAAAATCTGAAGCGTGTAAGTTTGATTTCTCTTTCATCATTTATTTGTTCTTGATGCTCAGGTATTTGTTCAAATAGGTCGAACAAATGTATGACCACAGGAATCTTATTCCTGCTGCCTCTGACATGATAAAGAAGCTTGAGAAATACTTCAGATTGATAATCAAAAAGCCAGCAGCAATCTGTGCAATGATACTTGATCCGCGCATCAAAATGGTGTACTTTGAGGTCAGTACATTGAGCCCTTGGCAAGTTTTCTCTCCTATCCACTACTGACTCATTACAACTTTTCACCTTTGATATACAGAGAGAGGCTACAGTTGAATTCCTCGCTGATTATGACATCACACCTGCTATGTTGAAGGAAACCTTCATACTTGAAAGTTGGAAATTTCAATCAGAAAGCGAAAACAGCGAAAACACTCTCAACACCACCGATCAACCAAGGAAACAATCACGGTTAGATGAGGAGATATACGGTAATAGTCCTGCTCAAAGTTCATTTACCAGTGAGCTGAACTGTTACCTTGGAGAGACTACTGCGGACTTTGACACTAAAGCTCTCGAGCATTGGAAAGGCAGAGCTTCAGCCTTTCTAACATTATCTCGCATGGCATGCTGCTACCTTGGAATCCCGGCCACCAGTGCTCCGTCTGAAAGTGTATTCAGTAAGGCAAAGAGGGTCTTATCACCTCAAAGAAGTCGCCTTGCCTGATGTACAGTCAAGGTTCCTGTGTGTCTTAAAGATTGGTATTTTGTATTTGGACACTTGTACCATGCTGTCAAAAAAAACCTCTCAATTCCCAATATCCTCCCTAATCCTATCATTGTTGATTAGTTCACTTCTCACTTCGACTTGTGTTCCTTTCTATTGTTATCCATTTATAGGTAGGTCTAATTCATGTTCATCAGCCGCAGCTATTGTATTCTTAGTTTGTATGTGGAGGTCTACGCGAGAGGTTACAAACAGTTGAACAACTATTCTCAAATCGGGCAGTGTGTCCTTCTTTTATTGATAGATATTGATGAGTGTTGTATAGGATGTAAGGTATAGTTAGAGAGGAATCAATCAAGACATTATATAATGACAATTAAAGACTGATAAGTAGGCTTTTTTGAACATCCGTTAATTGCTTTAATTTGTATGCGATTACTGCTCTGCCTCTAGCTTCTGAGTTATGCGTCGAGATGATCTCAAGGTCCGAAGCAGACAGGAAGAGCAGGTCGCACACAAATCAAATAACAAAGTTTCCAGAAAAAAAAATAGGCTAAGATACTTTCAAAGCAAATAAATTTAAAGGAATCTTTTGAAGGAAAGATGATTCGTATGCAATTACTGCTCTGCCTCTAGCTTCTGAGTTATGCGTCAAGATGATCTCAAGGTCGGAAGCAGACAGGAAGAGCAGGTCGCACACAAAAGGATGAAGGAAGCTTATTGGACAGGAAGCCTCAGTATATATTACAAGATGATATCAAGAGGGATAGTTGAAAGCGAGCCAACTGGCCAGGCCTTCATCTAATGCGTTTGAGTCCACCAACTGCAAACGGTCCTGGCTGAAACAACCGGACCCTTTTGAATAAAAGCAGCCTAGTTACAAATACTGATGTTATTGACTGAGATAGGCATTGCCATCGCGATGCCGATGGCTGATGCTGCTCTGTTTGTGACCAGTCAAGGGATTAGGGATGAAACACTGCAGCTTATCCTTATTGATACAAGCTTCAAAGACAATTCAGCAGTCACATTCATCAGGGAGGAACAGCTTGAAACAACCTCTTGACGCAGTGTTTTGACTCAAAAAGTTGATATGACTTATAACAAGACTGATGTACATCAGTTGTTTTTGGACTGGAAAGACTCATCCATACTCTGAATTCTCATCTTTGAGAATCGGAGATGGGTTTTTTTTGTAAAACCCAGACACTGGTATCCCTGGACGCGTCGCGTTGGGGGTACCTAGAGCGTCTGCAAAATTTTGCCTCCCAGAACGACCCCCTGGACCGAGGATCCCCCGAGGTATGGCCTTCAAAAATAGGCTGGCTTGACCCCTGAACCCGCCGGGGGCGCCCGCGGGGATCCCCAAGACCCCGGGTCTTGGGGCTCAACCTGACATGTGCCACTTCATTGCTGTTGATCATCAAGCTGAAGCTTCTTTGTGTATACTTCTGTATGTGGAGGGCGAGCAGAAAAAACCTTGATGCACACCAGATAGATGAGCACAAATGTGGTTCAAGATGTGCAAATGCAGTGCAACATGAAACTTGCTTGCAAGCTCTGATATTAAGGTGGTATATGTTTAGATCACAAGCTAGCACAGATCACCAATCATTTTTGTTTGTTCATTTTTCTTTTTCTTTTTAAATCTTGTATGTCCACAAATAAGATCACTCATCTTGATATGCTATTTTAAATGCGTATTTCCTACATTTTGATGAGATCCTTGCACATCTACAAGCATTTTTGTGCCTTCTTTCTTTCATGTTATTTTAACTCTATATACAATAGTGGTTTTCAAAGTCAAAAGATGGATTACAACTTTGTTTGGACCTAAATTTTTTGGCAGGGAAAAAAAGATATTCACAGTTTGGCTGACAAAAAAACTTTATACGGAAGACTATATCATCATATGTGTACATAGCAGCTTTGAGTGCTGTAAATGTATGTCAATCAAATGAGATATCTTATTTTGATTTGCTCTTTTACTCATGGGTCTTGCACATCATGATGACATCCTTGCAAGTCTAAGGGCTTGTTTGGTACAGCTTATGAAAGTTCGTACCTTTTCAAAGGTACAAACTTTCCAAGCTCGGAAAGTCGAATTTTGATTTAAGTCGACTTTTAATGGAAAGTCGACTTAAAGGTACCAAAAAGTTGTAATCCGTTTGGAAGGTGAAAGAAGAATAGCTTGTTGACCATTTGAAAGTCAATCATTTGTTTTATTCTATCATCTTCTCATCACACTTTCATCGAACCGTTACTGAATGTCAGATTCCTCAGACTTGTTGAGAGAACTGGATTTCATTCTTGAAGACAACAAAAGAGGTGGGGTGCGGGTGGTTTATAACTACGGTGTTGGTGTGGTTTGAAGTGAGGATAGGGGGGTATGGAAGATGGGACTTTATATTTTTGAAAAAAAAGAAATTTGATGGAATAAGTTGAAAAAAGCTACTTATTGGGAAAATAATTGACTACTTGGTCAATTATTATAATAGACAAAAAAAGCTATTATGGTACCCATAGTAGCTTATGAAAGGAGCTGAAAATCCGCTGCCAAACAGCCTTTTTGAAATTTGGCTTTTCAAAGTCAAATTTCGAAATAATAGCTTAAAAAAAGCTATACCAAACGAGCCCTAAGTCACCTTCTGAGGTACAATTTGGAACAACAGAAGGTGGTGTCTAAGTTGTTTTTTGTCCAGACAGTTTTGCACATTTACACAAATGCTTCCAATTCAGGTGTCATTTGACCTTCTGTGTTTCAAGCTTCCATTGACTGTAAGCTCCATGTTGATTGAATCTACTTCTCAGGGTGCAAGAATTGGATGTTGCTCAGAATATCTCTGCAGAACAGGTTGATGGAGGTTGCAAAATCTTCAAACTCACAATAAACATACAAGGATAAGTTTAAATTACTATTAAGAAAAATAGTCACCTTAAGATTGAATGCCTGTGGGGATTTGACCCTCTGGCTTCAACAAATTCTTTTGGCATAGGATCTCCAAACCACATTACAATCAGGTATTCTTGCATTGATCAGGAATAAGTGTTACAACACGCATTGCCAAGACTTCAAAAGTAGGTATCACTGGAGTACACGACCAGCACTTACATTGGAGTTCGGATGAGTTCATGGACATCAAATCTATCCATTTGCTCAGCTATGATACTTCGGTCCAAGACAAAAACATAGGCTTCAATCAAAACAAGTCTTTGATCAGCACGTCAAAAGAGACAAAACCTCAAATTAAAGAATGTAACAAACTTTAAGCACGACTCCCTGATCGGAGTGAGACATAGAACCGAATATGATTTCTATCCAAATCGTTCACACCAAAAGTCAACGTTCCCCAAGGTGTTGCACGTAGATGATGTTGATCAGCTACAATTCCAGAGTTTTCGATCGTTTTATAAAATGATCTAAACTGTTCTTCATTCCCATCTAATCGAATATAAACAATCCCTTTTCCTACCTCTCCCGATGCATTGTCTTTAGTTCCTTTCACTTCTTCTTTCACTTCTCCTTCTGCCCTTTCATAACGTGAAACAAATCCATGACGACGTAGATAAACATTTACTGATCCCTGTTCGAGACCAGTGAATGGATTGATGGCATTCGAACCATGTACAGTCAACCAACAATGATCATTAGAATCTCGACCGGATAGATAAAATGGTAAACGTTCGGTATAGAATTTGATCGAGTCTTCAATCGAGTTCACATGAAGCGTTGGAATCACTCTTGAAAACTTTAATCCTGCCCAAGCATCTGGTGTCGCTGGTCTTTCAAATGTCGCCATCTCCTTATTCAGGTTGAGCGCTTGACTGGTCTCCTACTCCCCTGACTTGGTCACTGTTCGGTCAATCGTCAATCAGAATTATCAACGAGCTAGGTTCGAAGAAGAAAGATCTTACGTACCAAGTTCCCTTTTAAACTCACAATCAAGCTCTTCCTAAAGGGCTAATTCACTTGTTAGAAATTGATCCGGAACGACTGAGCGGTGTCGACAGGCGTTGAGTGGTAAGGTTGACAAGCTTTATCAGGGTTTATCATCAAATTTACTTACCGAGTGGACCGTCTTATGACCACCGCAGATTTCAAAATGACAGAGTCGTAGCCAACCAGCACTCCGCAAAGCCATGATTTGCTTCTCTTCATCCCTCCTCACGGGAAATACCAAATAGCTGGCTGTAATCACCTCATGATCTTGACTATAATTTTCAAACGTCGACGTCACCAGAGAGAATGGATGTGTGACGTGATCTCCACGTTGAGTCCTCGACCGCGGACCCTGATCGGTAGTCTTGTGTATTCACAATTTCACGCACAGATGGATGGCTAAGATTATCCATGTTGTATGCATTGGTGGGACTTCACCAACAAGCCAGAAAATTGTCTCATCCCTAAAATTCAAATGAGTTGAGAACGCGAGAGTGAATAATAGTGATGGCAAGTGGAAGATGGAGTGGACAAACACGTCTCAGATAAGACTAGTCTTCCTTCATGAGCAAACAAACATCAAAATTCGGCTTCTGTCTCTGATCTTATAAGTAAGATCTGGGCATTTTAATAAGTCAATCAATCGATAACGCGCTTCAGAATCTGTTCAGCCGCATCAATTAATACTCCCTTTTTAGATTCGGATTCACATCTCGACATCCTTTTCTTTTTTCAAAGTTCAATTTCTTAACAAACAACTCTAATAATAAAGATAAGGAGAAGAAATTAAAAGAAGATAGTATGTCACTTTTTTTTATCGACTATTTACATTTTAGTTTCGTTGAAAGAAAGAAACAAACAATCGGAATTGAAACGTAAAGAGATAAGAATGGTTTAGGAAAATGCAGATGCGAGAGAAACAAAGCGAGAATAAGGATATGAAAGATTGAAGGAAATGGAGTAGCGTAAACGATTCTAAGTGCCTCAAGGGATCAGCTTATGGCTTTCTTCGATCCGGATACCTTCCCTAGACCTTCCACATTTTTCTTGCTCTTCTTTCTTCCCTTGGCCCCTTTACAAGTCTGATGTCGATGACACTTGTGAGCGTGCTTGTACCAGAGCGTTGGAACTTTTTCATCTGCCTTTTCGTTTCCCGATCTTTTGGATGAATCTTCCTCGAGGAGTTCATCACAATCATCTTTCTCATCTTCCCCGCTAGCCTCCACGTTTTTAGTCCCGCTGGCGCTTCCGCTTGCCTCGTGAGGTGCCTGACTCTGGGCTGCTTGACGCGAGCTTCCGGGAATCGTAGAGTATCCTACCCACTCATTGCACTCGTGGCACAAGCCAAGAACTTGCTGCCTGTTAGCAGATGAAAGCCCACGTTTGGTCTCTCGTGGTGGATAGAAATAATGGCCAGTCGTCGAGCTGACCCCATGATGGTATTGTTTGTGATACCTATGATTTAATAACAGATGTGGAATAAATATTAATTGGTGTCCGAGTCTACTGTTATTCGTAGCAAGAGAGATTACAGACACTTACCAAAATGCGCTGTTTTTTAGCCTTAGCCAGGCTCCGCCCTCGCACATATCACAAAAGCCCTCCTTCTTGTCGTTCTGACCTCGACACCATATTGGGGTGTAAAGGTCTTCGTCACACCTCAAATCCTGTTGCCACGGGATCATATCTTCACCCGTCTCTCCACTGAAATCTTCCTCCTTTGGCTTGACTCCTTGATGTAATCCAGGAGGATAGGGAGACGGTCCCTGTCCAAGACCACCGAAGCGCGAAGGCTCATCGTACGCACCGTATCTGGACGGAGGAGCTTGAAAAACGGTTGAGAGGCTTCTCTCCCGCTTCTTTCCTTGTGAATGATTTAGGAGGTGATCTGAAGGACCGCGGGAATACTCTCTTGGGCTCGTGGATTGAGATTGATCGACATTGGTCAAAGTCAACTTGGTTGATGTTTGAGAGAGTCCAGGCGGTAGGATTGCGTATTGACTCGCACCGACGGCATTGATTGGGAAGGAATGTTGAGTCGGGTGAGAAGGCGTACAGTCGGATTGATGCCACTGTTCAAGTAGTCCCTCGTTGAATACTGATGTGGCAGCAGTATTAGGTCCCGCAGAGGAAGGCTGAGATGCCTGCGTGGAGAAGCTCGGAGATTGACGACTTCGAGAGAATTTTGCGAAGTCGAGATCGGGAGCATAGCCAAGGTAAGGAGCGGAGTCCAACTTGTTAAACAAGGCATTCGAGACTGCGCTTGGCATGTGCGAGATCGAGTAGCGATTTCGCTGCTCCCATGGTCTCTGAGGAACTGGGGCTGCAGGGGACGGGTCTGATTCACGCCGGGGTTCAATGGTCGGCTCCAAAGGGATAAGAGGCTTTGGTGGCGATAGATTTGAAAGTCAATTAGCATATATTTCTAGCAAGAGAGGAACCAGAGTAGTAATAAGACATGAAAGATCGCCTACCTGAAGCGATGCCGATGAATCTCTATCCCAGATGACCTGAGCTGTGTTCCTGATGCTCTCTGCTGCCTCCCAATTTCCATTGGGTATACATCCGTATGTAAAGCTGAATCCTCGATTTAGGCGAGTCTGCGGCTTGTGAAGGAGGGGTGGCATCGAAGTCTCGTCAAGATTCCAGTTGTGAGAAGACTGTTTATTCTGGAACCCTGTTTGGCTAGACGTGACAGGGAGATCGAAAAGGGGAAGGCTCAGATCAAGATCACCGGAAGCTAGGACAGAGGCCTCTAATCCGACTACAGATCGATTCGGGTCGCTCTGACCAGGGGGACTTGGCCTCGAGCTTGACATCTCGGGGTGGGACAACTCCGTAGATGGATAGAGACCGACAGTGTAATCAGATGGTGGAGCTTGATTTAGTGAACCTGTTGGCGAAGGTTCGAGGTGGTAAGGAGGTGTGACCCAATCTGAAGTGTGATATTCCATAGGGTCTAGATTTCCGAGAGTCTGCGAAAAGGATGATGAACTCTGGAAGTCTGGGTGATCGGGCGCAGGGGCTAATCCATTGGATGTCTCATACGGTCCAACTTCTGCTTCACAGTGATCGCTGCGTAGCAGTGGTTCTGTTGGGAAGATACCTTCCAGAAACGAGAGAGAGGAAGATCTGAATCTGGTATCTGGTGCTGGTAGAGTATAGCTACCCAGCTTTGAGAAAATATGCGATAATTAGAAATTCAATCACAATGATGGAAAGTGAGTATACAAGTACTAACCGAATAATCAAGGTTGACCTGTGGTAATGATTGCAAGGTCTGATCTGACGGCGTCTCTAGCTCTTCCGGAATAGTGAAATTAGGATGAAAATTTGTTCTCGGAACCCACGTCGCGGAATTTGGATGAGCATCCTGACGCGTGACAGGAGAATTGATCGACTTATGACTGGGGCAGTCAGAAGGACCACACCAAGCGTTTTGATCGGGGTAAGGGCGCAACCGACTGAATTGTGGCGAAGAGAGGGAGACAGTGGCTCGACGAGCTTGCTGTGCTCTGACCCCTGAAGATGTGGAGGGCGAGGAAAGGTTGGAAGGATTAAGGACGAGAGGATCAACACTCAGTGCGTCTTGCTTACTAAGATTTGTAGTGAGGGGTGGAAGTGTTGATTGAGGTAGAGATGAGGGAGCAAACGCATAAGCATTCAATTGATCATGTACTTGGTTTTGATGTTCAATTGAGGATTGAGTTTGAGTTGAAAAGGGTATTGATGGATTATTGACCAAATTAAAGATTGGAGAGGGATTATCTAGCTGATGAAGCCAACTTGAATCATCTTTAAGAGTTTGGAGTACTTTGTTTGCCATGATTGCTCAAAGTTGATAGACCGTGGCAGGATATGAAGATGGTGAGTAAAAATGTGTGGTGGTAGTAAGCGGGATACGTTTTCAGGTCGAAGATGAGCAACGAGGTGCGCAGAATAACTCAGATTGAGGATTGACGTTCAGCTTAAAGATGAGGATGAAAGAAATGGAAAGAGAGGTAAAGCAAGCTATAAATAAGGGCACAGGAAGGCTAGGACCATTCGAAATAAAGCACAAAGAGCCTATCCAGATGCCAGCCTTTCGCCATCTCCACTTCTCTGCTTGACCTAGTCCTTACGATCTGATCTCACTTGTCTTGCCCTTTTCAAATCACGACTCTTACAATTAACTCAACCTGACTGGTCATCGAAGCTGGCTTCTATACTTCGAATTTGTTGACTTGTTCACCTATACTTTTCTACCTTGAGCAGATGTTGATTGAAAAAACAAGAATAAAGTCAAGGATTTTGAAACGGTCTACTCTTCTCAGTTCCTGGCTGATTGGTCAACCATCGATGACGAAGTGCATTCACTCAGTTGACTGGCCGACTGATGTCAATCCTGAATGAATCAAACCGCGTCATTTCAAAATCCTTGGACCAGGGCAGGTCCTCGCTCATAACATAGCTCGTCGAATTATCGTTGCCTTCGAGGATCGTAACGCTACAGGGGTGAAGGAAAAAAACGTGTGATCACCGGTTTGCATTATAATGATTTACAGCACCACATCAATCGAGATGTGATTGGTAATCTAGCTGGTGAGTATAAAAACTCAGTATGCTCTACGATAGAGATCGGAGATGTCATCAAAAGTATACGTCGAGCATCGGAGAAAACCAGATGAGCTCAGTCAATAGACAGCTTTCACATCAGTATTCAAGATACTGGAAGGAGTGGTTTAACTAAGACTTTACAAAAAGCTGCACATTTGGGAGATTGCGCTAAGACTGCTTTGGTTGTCAAGCTCATTAAACTTGATAGCTGGGAAACCGCGAAGTGCGCTTCACGCAAGAGATATCTACTGGGACAAAAGGCGTAAAGAAAAACGTAGGGAAAGAGTCTTTCGATAAACATGTGACCAGGCTGAGGAGGTGAAGCAGGGCTGGCGTGCCACATCTCCGGCCCGCCGCGGCCCGGATGTCTCACTGTAATAGATGACCGAATCTTCTGGTAGAGTAGTCCTGTCTTCTTATTTGTTCAGGTAGTGTGAAATGCAAAAAAGCGAAAATGCATTTTAAAAAAAGAGATGTCCCTCAACCAAAATAGGGGATGACATAGAGGGTCAAGGTTTAGGAATTGTACGTAGTCGTCGCTGAACATAAAATCAAAAAAACTCAGATGCGATTGTTGATTTCATCGATCTTCTATTCCGAAGATCATATAGAAAACTAAAACTTGTCTTCGTACTATAAAACACTAAAGGCAAAGAAAATGAGTAGATAGCTTAAATGATGACAAGAACTTACTTAAAAATTCCATGGTAGCCTAGTACATATTCATTCATTTTTTTTTCTTTTTTCTTGGAACAGGCTGATGATATCATTCAAGGAAGAATGACTGAAGTATGAAAGACATATTTAAATTGCGTATGTATGTAAAAGACTCAAAAGATAAAAACAAAACATTAGAAAATATAAAAAGGTCAAGAGAGAATTTAAGCAAAAGCAGTTAACCAATTCATCTGTGTATTTAATCTTCTTAGTAAATGAAAACACCTCCATTCTCAAACTTTACAACCTATCTTCTTGAATCTTAAGCCTGATTTAACTGATCCCAAATCCGTAAATTGAATTCCATCCAAGTATCATTCTTCATTATCATCATTTCAATTTATATATAAAATGATTCGATCTTAAGGTGAATATATGGAAAAAAAATCTAAAAGTTTCTCAAGAACCGACCCCTACACCCACACACACACCCACACACATATATAAAAGAAATTAAAGAGAAAGAGAGAAAAGAGAAAAGAGAAAAGAGAAAAAAAAGAAATCTTGAATGTCTACAAATGTCAAAAAAAAAGAGAGAGACCAAAATGATAAAGATGATAATAATCATGAAATAAAAAGAAAAACAAAAGGTAATTTAATTTTTCATGCAATAAAAAGAAATGTATATAATGAATTGAATTTCTTCAAAAAATGAAAAATCAAAAAACCCCATTCCTCCCAAGAAACCCCCCCCCAAAAAAAAACCAAAACACCAAAACACCAAAAAAAGAATCGTATCAATTCATTCTTCATATATCTTTCTTCAATTCTGAATCGCAATTAACCTATTCTTCTTTTCAATCACTAATTTTAACCTATATATGAAATCCCAAAAACAAAAACAAAAAAAATCCTTCCAAATTCAATCTTCATCCTCTTCTACCTAATCAAAAAAGAAGAGAGAGAGAGAAGAAGAAGAAAGAAGAAATACAAACACTTCATCAATTCCGATCGAAACGTTTCCTTGATGATGATGATGATGATGATGATGATTAGAATGATCAATAAACCTTTTAAATTCTAATAATCCATCACAAACTAAATCTAATACTCTACCCACATACATTCCAGTTTGACGATCCTAAATACAGAAAAAAAACAGATACGTTCAACATCAGAAACCTTTTCCTCCTCCTCCTCCTCCTCCACCCGCCCAAAAAAGATCAAGGGGAAAAGTGATGAAAGAAAAAGAAAAACGAAAACTAAACTGAAAGATCAAGTGCATCAATCGATCTCCAAATCCATCTTAATCTATTCACTTCATCTCGACCTACCACATCCTTGGTCTTTAAACTTTCACTTAAATGATGTGAAAGGGTTAAGAGGACAGCTTGTGATAAACCGACTTCAAAGACTTTTTCTAATGAATAGAGATTGATTAATTCATGGATCGTTAGATTCGATTCATTTGATAAAGCTGATAAAAAGAGATCTTCATATGAACTTGGGATCATCGTCGTCGGATTTGATGGGTTAGAAGACGGTGCGGGTAGGTTTGGGATTTGAATCGGTCGTAATGAAGTTGATGGTGAAGGTGATGAGATTAATTGATGAATTTCTTTTTTAATCGTCTAAACACACATACAACCCCCCCCCAAAAAAAGGAAACCAATTTATTAATTAAATCTCCTTTGAAGAAAATCAATCAAACTTAAATAAATACTAACTTGTTGAACCACATTTAAGATCTCAGGTAAAACCTTTTCTTCAATCTCTTTCTTAATCAATTCTTTTAAAACTTTCTTCGTATTGATTTCTAATGAATTCGATATCATTCGAATCACTTCACTCTGTCTTTCATTCTCTAATATCTTGTCTTCAATCTTTTCTTTTTCAAACCTTTTCTCTACATTATCATTTTGAAAAAAAAAATTAGTTTGACGTTTTTTTTAGATGATGATCAAAAGAGAGAGAGCTTTCAACTAACCTAATTGGTTGACTTGACTAGTAAACATCTTACTCATCCTTTCAATCAAACTCTCCTCAAGTCTCTTCAAACAACTCTCATCAATTGATTTATTCGAAATCAAAAACTCATCACGAAATCCAGAATGTTGTCGAGTTTTACCAGGACCAGTACGGGTAGAAGACCCACGATGATGCTTACTAGGATTTCCGAGATCAGAAGGAGATCTCGAAGTCGAATCAATCACTTTTTTACTGATGCCTTGTTCCAGAACTGCAATACTAGTTGCACTGATCTCGATCAAATCTTCTCCTTCTTTTCTTTCAGTCGATTCTTCCCTAACATCTACATCTACTAAAATCTCCCCAGCTAAAGATTTCCTTCTATACATTCCTTCTTCTGTTTCTTCTCCTTCTTCTCCTTCTTCTGTTTTCGTTTTAATCTTTTTCTCTTCAACTTCAGCTTGTAACAAATCTTTAGGTAAAAATAATTGATGAATTCCTTTGGGATGTATATTAAAGGTTGAAATCTCTCCTGATGAATTAGTTTGATTCGTCATAGATCCTTCATCAATCACAAATGAAATGATCGGATCAGGTGTAGAAATCTCTCCAATCCGTTCTACAAAGATCTTTTCTTCAGTTTGTTTATTCCTTCTACCTTCAATATAGATCGAATCGTCTTCTATCTTTCCTGAATGATGATGATGATGGGTTTGAGTCTGACTCTTATTTAATTCATGATTCATATGCTGACTTTCATCCATCTCTTCTTCTTTTACTTTCAATTTAAATCCATAAATCGATCCTCTCAATGAATTAGACACCAAAATCGTTTGATCCCGATTTAACCAATTCGAATCCCCAAAACATTCCGAGACCAAAGTGCCATCGGGTACCAAGAACTCTATACTGATCATCGGTTTGGATATCGAGATTAAACTTACAATTTCAAGTAATCTACCTTCATCTCTACCAATCAAAAATCCAATAGGTTTATTCGTTTTGGATGTGGTGATAAATTCAATTTTCGTAATCGGTTTCGTTCCACTCAATTGTCCACCCATAATGGTCCAATGTGGTTTTAACGTCTCTCTTACAGTTATTAATCCATCTTCGGTTACGTATGCAAACGCACTTCCATCTGGACTAAAGCAAAACCCAACAACCTAGAATCAATCAACAAACAGTTTCATCAATGAGACTTCTCTTCTTTGAATCCGATCCATTCTTAATGTCAACTTACATTACTATTAGTTTGAACAATATCTTGACCTTCGAATCCTTCCACTTCAGAAATACTTCTTCCGATCCCAATCCCTCTTTTCCACATTCCAAGAAACCCAGCTCGATCTAATCTGATCAAGATCAATCGTTTATCATTTGTAGAAACCAATAAGACAGATGGATCTTTTGGATGCCATTTCAAATTCATAAACTTGATCGATTCATCTTGAATTAACAAATCCACCAAAACTTCATAATTTGCACTTTCTTCTTCAAATCGATTAGGTACTTTCCAAATCACTAACCGTCGATCGGTTCCTATACTTCCAATGCATCTCCATCTTTTGCCTTCATTTGGTTTCCCTATCGACATATCAATCACAATTCCTTCATGTTTTCTCAATAACATTCTTGCTCCACTGATCTGATCAATCACTCTAATTCGACCTACTTTAGTAGCATAAGAGATAAATCCATCTACCGCTACTTTCTTGCCATTTGAAAATTTAAATAAACTTGGGAAAAGTGTGATGGGGATAATCTTAGAGTTCGCTCGATACAAACTTTCATGATTGGCTGATGAGATCGAGATGGTGATTGATTGTGGTGAATGTGATGAAGTGATCATGTTTTGGTTGATGATATGAGTTGGGTTTTCGATTGATTCATTGGGCTGATTGGGTTTGATATCATTCAAGAAATTGATAGCCATGTATGAAGTGGTGATCGGTCTAGTGATAGGATCCGCACCCGTGCCTGATCCTGGTGTTTGGGCAGGTAAAGTACTGGAAGGTGTTAAGAGACTTTGAGATTGTACTTGATCATGAGGTAATTGTGATGAAGTTTGAATAGGTTCGGTATGTCGAGGTGAAAGAGTACTAGAGGCTGGATTGACGAATGATTGATTGATTGTGCTAAGCTGATTTTGATCTGGATTGATCGTTTCGAGTTTATGTAATTTCGGATCAATTTGATTTGAAATGGATGGAGAACTCATAGGGATAAGTTTATCAGATTGAGGATTGATGGTTTGAATTTCATGATTAGATCTAGGACTAAGAATAGCTGAGATGGGTGATAATTTTGGAGAGACATGATTGCAAAGCGAATTTGGATTAGACTGAGTGATCGGATCAAAGTTGGTAATCTGACGTAAACTTGAGTGAGGTGGCTTTTTATCTAAATCAGGTGATAAAGATTGCAAGAGGGAGGTATGATTGGAAGTAGATGAAGGTGCAGGTGAACCACTTAAGAAATCAGTTGATTGAACAAAAGTTGTAGGAGGTGGTGTGGATGAGATAGGAGTTGATGATGTTTGATTGATAAAAGCAAAATGACATTCATCTGATTTGTTGATTGAAGTAGGACTGGAGATTGAATTGAGATGATGATCAGAATGAGTACGTTGATGAGTTTGATTGGTGGGTCGTCTGTTGAGAGTGTTGAGAAGTGCAGCAGCTTGTAAGGAAGAGTTGGGTTTGAGATTGAATTGTAATTGTGGTTGAATTGAAGAAGTTGACATATTAGATTGTGATCTGGAATGCTGAGTTGGGATGAGTGGTAAACTGATGGTAGGTGGTGGTAAAGGTGGTGATGATGATGGTAATAAATTGACACTTTTAGAATCGAATGTAGTATTGGATGGAGTGGTGAGATCAGAATGAGAAGGTGAAAGTGGTGGAGTGTCAGGATGAGTTGAATGATAAATTTGATCAGATAAATGTTGATCACAATAAGTAAAGATGTAAGATAAAGGGTAATCAATCAATGACATTTTACTTGAAAAAACTTCTTCTGATCAAAGTTTACTCGTAGATTCACTCAAGCCATCGAGGATAAGGTGGACTTTGAAGTAAAAAAAAGGATTTATTTAAGAAACAAACTCACTATATACATAATCATTATACATTTGCATCAATGATCATCCAATCCAAATAGAATCCAATCAGGAGTTGAAGTTTGAAAGGGTGATGAGGTGATCGGTTCCAAGAAGTTTATTAACCAAATGCCAAATTGTAAATCAAAACAAGTCAATTCAAATCAAATCTTTCAATTTAGTACAAGTTCAAAAGTTTGGATCTGTCTTTTTTTAAATTTGTTTCTTCTGAAACTCATCCCGATCAATTTATCACTCAAAGATCAACACATTCATCACTTACCTAGTCTTTGATTTCGATTCTAATGATGATTCTAATGTTGATGAAGGATTATTCTCTTGGATTTGATGATTCTCGAGTTCCCCTTTTTCCATGGTGTTTGTTTGACTCTTAACTCCTTCTAATAAGCTCATCACATTGATCATATCTGATTGATTATTCTCTGGAAGATCGGTTCGGTTAGATTTGATGGTGAGATTCTCTTGAGGTGATGGTGATAAAGTTTGACCAATCAATCTAGAGAATAATTCATCAATTGATGATGATCCTGTTGGGATTTGTGGGTCTGATTGGTTTGTTGGTGAAGCATTTGAACTCATATTCTGCTTGTTCATCTCGTCTAAGGATGTCATCTTGATTTGGTGTTGTTTGTTTGTGACTTGGTTCTCTTGTTTTTGAAGTGAAGTTCGTTTGATTCTGAGATCCGATTTCAGAAATCAGTTCAACGGTTTTGACTTGTAATGTACGCTACAGCTTGACTTACCATCCACACTTAACCAATCCTACTCTTTATCATCTGCTAATCATCTCCCTCAACATCAACACAAGATGTACATACTTCCACCTATCTCAGACTCAATCCAACTTACCCTCATGGATTGTATTTCACCTGCTTTTTCTCCTTTGCAATCCCAAGTACTCTCCAATCTAAGATCAAAATTCACATTGATTTCATTCAAAGAGAATTGAAAGTTAAAAAGATAAAACAGAAGGAAACTACTTATACAAAACAAAACAAACCAAACCAAACTGTATACGTGAAAGTTTCAATCTTGATCATAAACAATAACAAAAACTTACAATTGGAAAAAAATAAGAAAGAATTCAAAATGATAAGACATGAGAAAAGATAATAACAAATCAAACTGAAATTAATCAAAACCACAAGAAAATAAAAATGAAAGAAACAAGATCATCAAAAGAGATGTTTTTCAATTAACCAATCGAACCAAAACTTTCGATATACGTTTCTTCAAGTTCAAGAGCTCTTTCTGTTTTATCAACAATAGAAGGAAGTGACTAGAAAGGAGCAAGAAAATTAAAACATCAGATCCAATGCATTTAGTAATGATCACAAAGCAACAGATATATATATACATATATAAACTGACGGTTAATAGTTTTGATAACATGACACCTGTAACTGTGTAATCTTCTTGTGCTTGTTCTACATTTGTAAGTTTATCTTCAAGAAAAAAAAAGGAAAAAAAGAACCAAAAAGATCAACAATAAGTAAACCAATTCAAATATGAATCGAAAGAAAAAAAACCACCGTTTAATTCAAGAAAGATAGTAAAGTAGCCATTTACCATTGATCACTTTCCAACGATGCTTAGGTTCGATTTCATCTGAAGCATGAACCCACTTCTCATGACTTTCTCTCTCCTTATCACACCTTTCCTTCAATTCAGTCTGATGTTCATCTATCCCATTCTTGACCAAGTTCATCAAATGAGTCGGTAAAGCCTTTCGTTTTCGTGAGTTATCAACAGCAGCTTCATTGACTGCATATTGTTGTCTGACGACTCTTTCGGTCAAAGCTGCATCGATTGGTTTGGTTTGGTTTGCTACCGTTATGCTCACTTGAGATGGTTTGGATGATTCGGGTTTCTTGGAATCTTTACTTGTAGGTTTAAAATCTATTGGGATGGGAATTGGTGAACCTGAGATTGATAAATTGGGTCTCATGAGCTCAATTGTATGTTTCAAAAAAACCTTGATCAAACAAAACAAAACAAAAAACGAAAATCAGTTTTGTTTTTTGGGTCGATATAGACTATGATTCAAGACCATAAAGGGGAAAAACAAAAGTCTGTGATGATTGAAAAGATTAAATAAACCCCTCTTGAATGGAGAGAGAAAAAGGAAAAGGAAAAAAGAGATAAACGAACATCAAAGATCACTTCTTCAATAGCTTTTGCATCAGAACTACCTAAACGAATTCCATTTGATAAACAAGCTTCTTCCGTATAAGATTTAACTTGAGTGGTTAATTTGTTTATAAAATGATCATATTCGATTTGATGATCGAATTTGATATAACTTTGTTCTGAATTCATTTGATGGATGGATGGATTCTAATCGATTCTTGTATGTTGAAGGTTTCTTTGTGTTTTTGTGATGAGGGATTGAAGTGTGAGTGAAAGTGATAAGTGGATGAGTGCTTGAGTGTGAGTTTTGAAGAATGGAGAGTCGATTTAGAATTTTAGATGTTTAAGACTTAAGTAACGCGTTTAAGTCTTAAGTCTCTACTAAAACTTAAAGGCTGCGATCAGTGTCGTCATAGAAAAACATTCTCAATCCGATTATCATCATCCAACAGAAAAGAAAAGATAAAAGAACCCAAGATCTCAAGTTTTAAAATGAATCAATCAATTCAACAAGAAGAACGCGTCAACTGTCCACACGCAGAACCTCTTCTAAGTTGGATTTCATCACCTACAAATCGTTCGATAGTCTATCGTGAAGAATGTACTCAATGTTTCGGTAAGATTCATTTAATTTCTCATTCGTCTTTCCCACTTTGGGTTCATTTAAAGTCTCTGAGATTTAATGGGACTTTGGAAAAACATGATAGATTCTCAGGATCATCAGTTTGGAATTGATGTTTGTTTACAATGTTTCAATGGTGGATGTGTGACTCCTGATCATCATCAGTCAGTCATTCCTCTTACCCGATCATATAACTCATCAAACATGCTTAATCTCATCATAATCTAATTGGCTCTCCTTTTCTTTTCTCCTTAGTGCAAAGAATCATGCTATCAAACATGATCATCCACTAGCTTTAAATATCAAACGTATACCTAAACCTAAATCTCAACGAACTCCAGACTCAGAACCACCATTGAAGAAATTAGCTATTCGTGAAGAAATTGAAACTGATCAGTATGATTTGATCAGCTCACTCAAATGTTATGGGGTTGGATGTGATGGACATCCTATTTCGACTCCTAGTTCGGTTTCTGAACAAGTTTAGTCATCCTTCTTGGATCAAGATTTATTTCTATAGGAGCGTTTTACTGAGTTTGATTTCCTTATGTTTTGTTTTGTTTCCTTTGACAGTTTGATGATATTAGTGCTGCTATTCTTGCTTCCACTCCTTCAGCTAGATTGAATGAAGTTGCAGCATGGGAAGAAGAAATAGAGACCTGTAATCATGTCACTAATCTCAAACAGCAAGAAAAGATATGTAATCCAATACCTCAAGGTAATCTACTTGATTCGATCACCAAAGTCAACTTGAGAATGTTGATTGTTTTGGGGTGATTGAAATCCTAGTTTCCTCGACTTGTCATGCCTGCGAGTTGTCATCCAATCTTTGGTTTTGTTTAGAATGTGGAAGTCTAGGATGTGGTCGTTCACAATTCGGAGGTACAGGTGGAAATAGTCACGCTTTACAACATTATCGTGAAACAGGTCATTCAGTGAATGTGAAACTTGGAACGATCACTGCTGAAGGATCTGCAGGTAAAAGTCTTCATCTTGATAAGCTACTTGTTAATTTGTTGAATTGATGTTGGCTTTGGTTTTTATTTATTTATTTTTTGAAACGTGATCAAGATCTTTATTGTTATAATTGTGATGATGCCAGAACAGATAGTAATTTACCAAAACATTTAGCTCATTTTGGAATTGAAATTGAAAAACAAGAAAAAACTGAAAAAAGTATGACCGAATTGGTAAGTTGAATTTTTCTTTTTCATCGTTTCAAACTGATCCTGTTCTTCTTCTTTTTTTTAATATCATTTCAAAGAGACTGATTAGTTTAACTTTTTTCTGTACAATCAATAGCAAGTTGAACATAACCTTCGATTTGATTTTTCTATGACTGGTGAGGATGGTAAAAATTTGGTACCGGTACATGGACCTGGTCTTACTGGTCTGAAGAATCTGGGGAATAGGTTGGGATCTTTGACCGTCTGAGGATTTTTGATACCGTATTCTGACATGAATCTCGCTTTGACTCATTTTATCACAGTTGCTACATAGCTTCCGTTTTACAGGTGCTATTCTCACTCAGCCCATTCCAGTCTCAATACTATAAGAATTTCGTATCACATGCCTCTACATGCAGTGCACCACTACCTTCGGATTGTCTAGACTGTCAAATGAATAAAATCGCACACGGTTTACTTTCTGGTCGATATGCTATACCTGATCATGATCCCATCTCAACACCTCCACTAGTAGATGTGAATTCTGAAGCACCTAATCCTCCTAATCCTACTACTGCTTTCCAAAAAGGAATTAGTCCCATGATGTTAAAAGTGTTGGTTGGACGAGGACATCATGAGTTTTCGACCATGAAACAACAAGACGCAGAAGAATTCCTTGGACATTTATTTGAAACTATTCAACGACATACGAAAGAAAAGGCAAATGATCGAAATCCGAATGAGATTGAAGATGAAGTGAAATTCATGGATCCTACTAAACCTTTTCGATTTCAATTAGAACAAAAACTTCAATGTAATAATTGTAAAGGAGTCAAATATAAATTAGAAGAACATACCACTTTAAGTATTCCGGTGGCTGCTATTCCGATCAATCATGAAGAACAAGATTCGAAACAAGTGATCAAGAATACCTACCAGCCTGTGACTTTAGAAGACTGTTTGAAAAGCTTTATGGCGAGTGATTCGGTGGATTATACTTGTCCTAAGTGTCAGATCAAAACTACTGCTATAACGTTTGTTGCTGTTTTCGACTTCTTTTCCTTGGACTGTGAGATCTCATTTTATTGATTTTGATATACGTTATGGGTTTTTTTGTTGGTTTCTTTAGGTCTTCTCGACTTGGATCGTTTCCTAAATACTTGATTGTACATGCTCGTCGATTTGAAGTGGTGAATTGGGTTCCTAGAAAGTTAGGTAAGTATCTTCTGTATCTTTCAAGGATTCCAAGATCATTTAAATTTGACGAAAGATTTGATACATTGTTGAACAAACAGAGGTACCTTTGATAATTCAGGAAGAAAAAGTCGATTTAGAACCTTATCTTGGTCAAGGTCAACAAGTAGGTGAAGAATTATTACCAGAGATTGAAGAAGCACCACCTAGTAAGTGTTTGAAACCTCAATCAAATAGAGTAAGAATCCTTTTGATTTGATTTTTCGTTGGTTTTTGTAAAAACAGAAGAAGTTGAAGAAGTCAATCAAGAAACATTGAGCGTTCTCATGAGCATGGGATTTCCTAGATGGAGATGTTTGAAAGCTATACATGCGACGGGGAATAGAGACTTACAAAGTGCAACAGATTGGTTATTTGAACGTATGGATGATGATTTACATGAGAAAGGTGAGATTACAAGGTATCAAACAAGATGACATACTCTTTGTTCATGGGTTTCTGATTTTTGTTTGTTGGAAAAAAAATCTTTGGAGTTCTTTAGATGAAGATTTGCCTCGTCCTGAACCTATTAGGTATCGTGAGGTTCATCCTGAAGAGAATATTTTGGCTTTACAAGAGATGGGCTTTACGTCTAATCAAGCTAGGAAAGCTTTACGAGTCACGGTTTGTGGTTTTGTTTTGTTTTGCTTGAAAAATTGATGAAGAAAAGAAAAGAAAGGTGAAAGGATTGATTTTTGGAAACACTTTTGTTTTTGTTTTTGTTTTTGTTTTAGGATGGACAAATGGATTTAGCAGTTGAATGGTTATTTAATCATCCAGAAGATGATGGTTGTGAACCCACCTTGGAACCTATCCCATCAGAAAACCCAACAGTAATACAAGACGATTCACCGATTGGTGATCGAGAAGTACCTGCAAAGTATCAACTGAAAGGATTTATTTCTCATAAAGGTCCGTCTGTACATAGTGGACATTATGTGGCACATTTAAGGCTTAAGCATCATCAAGATGGGAAAGAAGACTGGGTGTTTTTCAATGATGAAAAAGTCACGGAAGCTTTGGAGGGACCGTTGAGTGCTAAAGCTTTATCTCCGTAAGATTTTTCAAGTCTTTGTTGGAAATAGAGGCGAGCTTTTTTGACTAATTTGAGTTTGTGTGTCTGTGTGGTTTTTAGGTTTGCTTATATTTATGTTTTTGAGAGGGTTTAGATTCAGTTAGAGGTTATAAAATTTCATATAGAACATGAGGTGAACGATAATGTGGAATATGATTTTCTTTTTTTGAGATTTTCTGTCTCGAAGAAGATGAGTTTGTATGATTTGTTAACTTTGGTACAAATTTAGTAGCATCTATAGAGGAAATTCAAATTTTGTTTAATGAACTGAACCGAAAGATTTAATTGAGGGGAAGAAACCCTTAGTAGAGAGATTGAAATGGTCTTTTCCCATACTTGTAGGGATTAACTGGAATTATAATTAAGGAAAATTGAAGGATTCTATTTTATAGATTGGCTTAGAATGGCTACTATTTGTTTGTAAACCGTTGGAGTTTGTATCAATAATAATGGGGTACAAGAAAAAGTGATTGGTAGAAAGGATCTTTGAGCTTTACTACTGAAAGTGGGATAAGTAGTTGGATCCTGCTTTGTACATCCTTCACTGAGACCTGAAGCCTATGGCAAACTTGTTGTAAACAAAATCAGTGATTCAAGAAATCTCCCGATTTGATCACCAGTACATAACGCCTTCTGATCCAAGTTGTACGTGGATGATGTCATTCAAATCATTCTGGACGCTGTTTTAACCTCCCCAACAGTCTCGGCAGGTCTCGGCAGGTCTCGGCACACGAAATTTTGTCCATCTATCGGTGCCGGCGAAGAGTGATCCAGTCGTGTAAGAAAAGTTGGTCACAACTTCACGGCCAATGTGCTCGAGTCTTGGCGAGCAAATGTGAACTGTACATAGCAAGATCACCAGAGCGTTTTGGATGATGTATAAAGCCTTTAAGCTTCTACAGGGTATTCAACGCTCGACCGTTCAAATCGTCGGTGGCATCCGACGAAGCACTTCATCGACGTCGAGTGACTTGATCGGATCGAAACAAAGTTAAGAGCTATTCAATTTGCGCGAAGCATCACTGGTGAATAGCGGAAGAGTTTATGTACCAGACGCTCACAACGACTTACAAAGATGAGCTCGGATCTACAAGATTAGATTTCAAAAGATGGAGACATCGTCTTTAGGTCGGGACATACCTGGTGGCATTCATCCGATGTGACCTGATGTGACACTCTCCCTGACGCCCGTTGAGGCATGTGCAAACGAAGCAAGCTCGGGACTCTTAAATTCTGTTAAACTCGTCATCGATGCTGTTTAACACAATTTATTTTCAAGTCGATACGTAATCATCTTTTACCTCAAATATTTTCATCTATACCAACCAAACTCGCATTGGTCCTCATCTATTATATATTCTTTTTTGGGCAATATTTATTTTACATGGACTCTTTCTCCGAAAATGCATTCTTTACCCAATTTATCACATACGTTTATCACCATATCCATCATATTGAGATGCTCAATGGCCATGAATATATTCAACCCAGGCGAGGACATGATCAAAGCAAGTCGTCTTGGGAAGCAAGCAAATGAGGGCGCTTCAGGCACATCCGGCCTGCAGCAAGGGTATGTCTCCTTCTCTCAACTCTATGATTTGCAAGATATGGCTTTTCACAATCGCTCGGAATTCTT
>JAIFHY010000196.1:0-65895 GCA_022264835.1 Melampsora americana
TACTTTTTTCTATCGCTAATGGATTGAATGTCTTTAAAACTTTTGTTTTCCCTGTCTGTATCATTAAAGGGTCTGATCAAGACTTAGATGCAGACATATGAGTCAAGGTCAAAAGGTTTAGAATGAATTCAATGGTTTGTTCAAGGATTTATTCATTCCATCTGATTCGGTTCGAGACTATCTCTTAGACTTGATCCTCTAGTGTACGTTTACAACTTCTCTTCCCTGCGATAAACTTGTAAGATTCATCGAACTGGTAGGTAATTCAGACTTTCGATATTCAAGTCAACTTAGCTTTATTGGCAAGTATCACTGTTATTCGTCATCGATTGATTGCATGTATGACTCAAACGTCTCAAAGTTTACTTTGCTCACAGTTTGTGTCAAAAGCAAAGAAGCTTCAAAAAGGATAAAGATGAATAAAATGAAGATAAGATTTGTTCAAAGATAAAAAGAAAATGAGTACAAGTTCAGATTAACGCGTATCTCCGGCCACCCCCACAGCCCAAAGTCACATCTTCAAAGAAAAAGAATGTAACCCAAGCAGGAACAACCAACAAAGCAAAAGTTGAAGGTGGTGGGAAAAGTGAAGCCTAAAGGTCATCGAGCTTGATTGAAAATCAAGATTGTTCTCGCTTTTGAGATTACGACGTTTATCAAATTCATCAACACTTGTAAACACTGTGGCTCGATTGAGCTAGTGAGACAAATCAAAACGGGTATCTACTGTAAATAGATCCTGAAGAGCTGAAAGATAAAAAAAAAGGGGATGTGTTAGTGAATGTAGATTTTTTGAATGTGAGATTGATTGAAGAGTCTGGAGGTATTGGAGAAATTCAAGACTCACTTTGGTCTTGAAGAAAAATTAAAGGAAAGAGATCAGAGTTAGTTTATATATCTGAGACAAAAAAAAATTCTCATGGCCGACTTGTGGGTGAGTTGAGATGTATGTATGTACAAGTAGAAACAGGAAAAAAGGGAATAGTCAGTGACTTGACCTGCTCAGACTTGAATTTGTAGAATTCCCCTTAAGCACTCCAACACCAACTTCAACTATTGAATTTATTTCATTTTACACATGAAGACTTGTAATCTCAGACCTGATGAGCTAGGCCATATTGCTGGTCTCCACAAGGGGGGTATGAGTGGAAAGAAGATAGCTAAACATATGGGGCATCCACAAAGGACAATATCTACGGTCATCCAGAGGTATAAGAGGATTCACAATCTTATACCACTCAAATCTTTGGGAAGACCACCAAAGCTTTCAGTTCAAGACATTTGGCATGTAGAGGAAGAAATCAAAAGTAATTGATGTTCATCTGCTGCCAATATAACATCTAAATTAGATCTCAATGCCAGTCCAACTCTCATCTGCTCCGTATTCAACAAACTCGGCTAATATTCTAGGGTCCCAGCTTGTAAACCTTACCTCAAAGAGGACCACATTCAGAAAAGTCTTGAGTTTGCATACCTCCATCAACATTGGACTGCGGCCTTCATTCAAGGCTGGCAAACTCTCCAAGAAAGTTTCAGTCTGGCGCAAGCCCACAGAAAAATATTGCAATGACTGCTTAGTTCCAAGTTTCAAGAGTGGTCATACCTCTGTGATGATCTGGGGAGCTTTTTAAACACCACCAAGCTTAATCTTGTCTTTATTAAGTTGGGCAAACAAACTGGGACAGACTTTGTGGCACAAGTTTATGAAAGCAGAATCCAACTTTTCCTTGCCTCTGGTATGAGCTCGGATGACATGAAACAGATGGAAGATGGTGCACCAGTTCATGGACAAAAAGTGGCCAAAGAGTGGCTGAATCTCAAAGATCAAATGGCCAGCAAACATTGTTGATACAAATCTGATTGAGAATGTCTGGTGTTGCATGAAGAGCTCAATCTCAAAAAATCATGATATTAAATCAGCAGCAGAGATGTTTATAGCTTTACAACAAGAGTGGAAAAAATCAAAGATGATGTTCTTAGGTTGCTTCTCAAAACAATGCCTGACCGTATCCAGGCTGTACTCCAGGCAGATGGTGGTCACACTCAATGGTGAAAGACTGAACACCTATGTATTTTCAATCCAAACTGATCAATCTTCACCTCATACCTACATGTCCAATCTTTCTTTTGAGTTCTCTGCACATCATATCCTTAGTTCTTAGTGGCTTGCTAGTGTTGATTACCATGACCTCTTGCTCAAACAACTGAAATTCAGCCTACTAAAATTTCCCTCTTCCAACTTTTTTTCTTGTTATATGTATTCTACACACTATCCAACACAAAAGGTGACCCTCATCTTGAATCTCCATCTGAAATTTCAATGTGCTTTGTGATTTTCATCAAACTAGGCTTGAGAAATTCAATCACTCACATTCTCATCTTTCAGTTGATCGTATACAAAACGTTTCTGTTCTATTGAACTTTGTCTAAAATCATCTTTGATCTTTCTTTCTAGTTTGATTCCTATTCAAAATTTGATATCAATCCTCGATATTTAATTGCCTTCAATGTGAATTTCATACTACAGATCAAAATTCATCTTTGACAATTAATCCACATTCCTGAACATTCAACATACCAAACTGAGTTTTGTAAGGCCCCACATTCCCCACACTGATTGAGCTTGACAAAGCTCCTCTGTGTGTCTGTGTCCGCACCCTCAAAGAGGAGCTTATGACTAATACTCTATTCCTGGCATGAGAGCTCCATGGGTGAAGTCATTTTATGTAGTTCTTTGTATCTTCCCACTTCTATCAATTGGTAGAACCACTTGAAGCCTCAATGAATCTTGTTCAGAATTCTTTTCTAAATCCTCTTGGACTCTCACATCTTTGTAAATCATGCTGGTGTGATCCAGAGTGTGATTTGGATTTTCTTTATAACAATGACCTGTCTTGAGGACTTTTCAGCTCTTCTCTGGGTGCAACTTTCTACCAAGAGAAAAAACTTTCAAATGAGTTTTGCCTAACATATTTATGTTGGATAACTATTTGAAGGTGATAGAGACAAAGAATTGCACCATATGTGACCTGGTTTGGGGGAGAGAAATAAATGATTGAGTTAAGTGAAATGTTGAGCAATCGATTATCACAATTTGCTTTTTGGGTTTGAAAGAAGCCCACAGAAAATTTTTGCAAGTGAAGGATCATCATTGTACTGGGATTCATTCATAAGTTCTTTGTAAGATGTATCTTAGCTTCCTTATTCATCCTCTGAAAGAGTTTCTGTGGATCAAAAAAGAAGACCTTGAAAACCTTTTATTTCCAAAAATGGCTCTGAATTGATCTGTGATCTGCTCATGAGTAAGTCTATAGATTGATACCAGATCTCTTGTAGAATTTCTGACCTAATCATTTCCTCCAAATTCTGTACTGCATGAATCTGGTCTTGTACACCTGGTTATTAAGTGAGACATAAGAGCTTGAAAGCTCACCTCAGAAAAGCAAGCAATATATAACCAGCTTTTCCAGAATGATCTAGGGAGGTCTTACAGTAGAAAAGCATTTTGAACAAGATTCATTAAGGCTTCAAGTGGTTGTTTCTAAATTGAGAAAAGTGGGAAAATACAAAGAATTACATAATATCACTTCACCCCCATGGAGTTCTCATACCAGGAATAGAGTATTTAGTCATAAGAGACCATCTGCACTTGTTTGCTGCGGTAAGATTCAGTATCTTTTGTGGATGTGGTCATCCAGAGGGGGTTCTTGTTTAGCTAAATCCCTTTGGTCATGGTTTTTCCAAACTCGAGCTTTAGTATGAATCCATACATTTTTCAAATCTTTGAACATTTTTCTCCTCATTCTTCAATTCTTCTCTCGCTTTGCTTTAATTCAAATCTCCCCTGTAGATACTAGAAAAAAAGTGAGCACCTTTGTTCAATCTGAGTTTTCGTGATGCCTGTGCTGACTCCTGAGGCGCGTCTTTGGGGGTTTTCTATGCTGAGTCTGATTCCTGACTTATACCAACACTTAGTGCTAGTAGGCGAGATTGGAATCAGACCTGAGTTGGAGATGAGCAGAGAGTTGAATGAGGAGAATTGAAAGTTTGATGAAAGTGAAATGAGATGAAAGTAGTGAAGGTTCGGGAAAGTTGAATGAACGATGTGAAGATCGAATGATGATGATCAAGATGAGGTGAATCCTTCTTGAACTAAGTAGAATCCGATTGCAGGATGATTAATTCAAGAGGATGAGGTAGGATGAGGTAGGATGAGTGAATTTTTAATTTGTTGTTCTACTTTAAGATGGGATTTGATTTGAGAATAGGATTTCTTTAAGCGATTGATTGATGAATGAATGAATGATTTACACTTAACCTTCAATTCAAATCCATTCTAATCAATCTGAGAGAGGATCATCATCAGAAATCAGAAAGATAGTAAAGTAAGAATCGATCGAAATCAAAATCAAAATCAAAGAAAGTGTAATCAGCTAAAAACCATTCTCATTCTCCATCAGCACTTCATAACTATTCTCATCATCTTATCTTATCTTATCATGATGATGATAAACGATGATAACATCTTTAATGAAATTAATGATAATGAGTCAATTCTCAATCCAACTACCACTAATCATCATCATCATGACTTACCTTCAATCGAATCATGGATCGATTTTAGTGAATGTGCTATTCTTCATCAATCTTCTCAATTCATCAAATCTAATTCAAATCAAATTCAACAAACAAACTCATCATCATCACTTGAATTAAATCAATTCATCAAACCTACTTTCGATCATTCGATCACTAGTCCTTCAATCTCTTCTTCACTCACTTCTCCTTTTTGTGATCAAGCTTCCTTTTTAACTTTATCTCCTCCTCCTATCTCTGTAAGTTAACTTTCTCTCATCTCGCATCTCGAATCTTAAACAACTCACAAGAAAGTCAATCTGTTTTGATCTTTTTGTTTTCATCCAGCTTAATGATCCATTACCGATCACTAGAACCGAGTATGGGCTCATAGATGAATTTTGGTCACAAATCGCTACTACAGATCATTCATTAAGAACTGAAGAAGAAGAAGAATTATTAAGATTGGTGGTAGAAGATGTAGAAGTCAAAGAAGCTTTAGGAAGCACTCAATCAATCACACCCACCGAAACTGTAATCTCACCATCTAGAATCGATCCTTTATTACTCTCAGTCAATGAACTTCATCCTTCACAATCAAAACCATCATCATCATCATCTAAAATCAAATCAGATCAAGTGGATGAAATCTTCAATGGTCTTCATCCATCACCACAACATCCTCATCCTCATCCTATTCAGTCTCACAATGAGTATATAGGATATGAAGGATTTGAACAAATTCCTAAATCCCAATCACCTACTCAATCCATCATCTCATCAACCCATTCATCCCTTCAAACTCAATTCAATTCATCCGACCAGCCTTCTTCTTCATCATCATCATCATCTGCTTCTTCTTCTACCCAAAAATCCAATCCGAATGGGAATCCTAGGGGAGGAAAAAGGAAAGATTTCTTAGAAAGAAACCGATTGGCTGCAAGTCGATCTAGAGCCAAGAGAAAACAAACTGAAAGTTTATTGGAAAGTAGGGCTAGGGTTTTAGAAGATCAGAATTTGAAATTAAGAAATGTGGTACAAGATTTAGAAATCGAATTACGTGATTTGAAACGAGTACTTTTAGATGGTTTGTTTGAGTTTTGATCAAAAACCTTCAACGGTCTGGTTCATTGATGCTTGATTTGATTTGGTGTTCTTTTTTTGGATTTAGTTCGAATGATGAATTGAATTTTAATTTATTAAAGATTTTTTCAAAGAAGGAACACGAAAAAATCAAACAAAGTCTTGTCTTTTTATCAATTCTTATTTAAGTATCTTATTTCTTCATTTTTTTTTCATTTTTGATTTTTTAAGTTTCATTTTAATCATTATTTTTTTTTCTTTTGTAACAGATTTAAAAAAAAATTATATATATATATATATATGTATATATACAATGTATGTATATAATAGACAATTTTCATTCCAAAGAAAAAAAAATTATTAAAACTTACATTCCAATTCTCTTTAAGACATTTTTTTCCTTCTTTTTCTTTCAAATCATCAAAAGCAAAAAAAACATAATTTCATATATTGCAAACTCAAGTTTTGTTTTTTGTCTTTTTAGTTTTGTTTTTTTATTACATCTTTTTTTTTGTTTTTGTTTTTGTTTTTTTCTATTTTTTTTTGTACCAAAAAAACAAAAACAAAAAAGAAATGAGTTATGTTTTGAAATTTCTTTCTTTGTAAAATTTATAGTTGTATTGTAAACAAAATTCTTTTGTTTTTTTGTGAAAAAAAAAAAGAAAAAATATTTGAAAGAAAGATTGATTTTTTTTTCTTGGGGGGTTGGGGTTTTTGGTTTTTGATATGTGTGTGTGTGTTTAGGTTTTTTTGATTGATTGATTGATTGTTGTTTAAGATTTAAATTTTTGAAAAATTGTATGATGTACTTTAAAAAAAATAAAAAAACTTTTTTTTGAAAATTGAAAAATCAGAAGAAGAAGAAGAAGAAAAAAGATTTTATAAGATGATTGAAGGTTTGGATTCATTCTTATATAATTTTACAAAATACTTGATGAGTTTTATGATTTTTATTTGAAGGAAGAATTGAGTACAAGTAAAAAAATTAAGAAGGATCAAGTGAATTTGTTGTTAGAGTAGATGATGATCATCATCCTCATCTTTAGTTGGATTTCTTAGTTGACACAAATCAATCCTTAGTGAGCAAGACTTTTTGAAATAATGATATTAAGGTTAGGTTCACTTAATTAAGTCAGAGTTTTTGAAAAATCACATTCTTCAGCTTGATCACTTTAGGTTCAACAACTCATTGAATTCAAAAAAAGTAAAATCTGAGCACATGACTGGAATCTAGCCCAGAATCGATTTGAGTTTTGATTTGAATCTTCTCTTGGGGTTTTTTGGTACAGAAGCTATTCAAATTGAAAGTTAAATTCATTCTGGACACAAGACTGGACCAAACCCTGGTGGGCTTTGTAGACTGAAAGTGTGATGCACACCAAGGCCATGGATTTCAAACTCAATGCTCACTGCTCAAAAATACAGTGCAGGGGCCTTTGTACTTGTAGCTACAGCCTGGTTTTTTGAAGTGTAGTTTCAATCAAGCCACATGCAATGTGTAGCTACAGCAGGCTGGGAGATACCTTTGGTCTATTATTCTATAACATCACTTACTTTGTTTTTTATTATGGATAGCATGGATATCCCCTGATGGAGAACCTATCATTCAATTCATACAAGACAAGAAAACCTCATTGATAGGGGTGAAAGATATGTACATATGTATCTATTCTCCAATAACTGCTACTTGAGGTAAACTTCTGCTTTGATTGACTTCATCTACCCTATCATTCTAGTCTACTGTTTTTTCTTTTTCTATTCAGATCTTCTCCAAACCCACCAAAAAGAAAACTTTTGATTCTTTTTCTTCAACTAAGCTTTATCTAATGAAATTTCATCATAATCTGTTATCTTGATTCTTTTTTTTTAAGAATCAATTGAGGGAGGTGAATTGAAAAAGTTTGAAAGCTTATGAAAAATCAAAGAAAAAAAAATTCAAAGAAAAAGTAAACTTGATGAATTTCTGAAGATTGAGTTTTGATCATTTTTTTAATGGAAAAATTGTTTAGTTAAGCCATGTTTGGAACAATACTGATAGATTTTGAATTTCTAATTAATAAGGAAACTATTTTGGTTCAGAATTAGAAGAATAATGATGATAACTAAAAAAAACAGAAGAATCACTTGAGTTTGAAGAAAGAGGGTGGGGAAGCCAAAAAGGTCATAGAAGATGATTCATTTGAATGTTTTCCCTCACCCACCAATGGAAAGAATTTCTGTAAAATCAAACTCTCAAACTCTCAAGTGACTATGTTGAATAAGGTCATTCAAGAAGAAAGATGTATTGCTTGTGTTCCCTGAGCAAGAGGCAGTACACAGAATTCCATTACCCGGAAGCAGTGTGTGATCATGGGTGAGGATTAAGGATGGTACTCAGGACAGGGACCAGTTACCGGTCCTGATAGATTACTGAGTCCTGAGTGAAAGGATTGAATGGACAGAGTTCCACACTCTATCCCATTCCACCACTCAGACTCACATAACCCACATTTGCGGAGATCTCAGTAGTCAGAAGACTATTGAACTGAAGTCTTTGAAGCCTGCTCACCAGCTGGGGTCAAGAAGTCTTCTTCTCAGTCACTGTCCTTCTCCAAAAGGGTAAAGAATTGAAAGGTTGGCTTAAACCAACCTACCAGCATCCCATTACATTTTAGACCTCCTGCAAACCAATAACAATGTAGGATGCTGGCACCTCAAGAGAGGGTTAGTAAGGTATGTGGTGGGTAGGACAGTCCTGAGATACATAGACTGTATGATGGGATACACACTTACCCTTTGAAAGTCACCCAAACACCCACACTCCTACCAGTAATGAAAGTTCATGTACAACATGCGCTCTGTATTAAATTTAATTTAATTCAAAAAAAAACATGTAAGTTCATATACAACATGTGCTTTGGATTAGAGTTATTTTTATTCATTTTGTGTTTGTGGAACTACAAATTTCCTGATTAAATCCATCCTAATCAAAATTGTACGGTTGAAGTGAAGAAGTTGGGTGAAATTGATAAGTTGGAAGATCCTGAGGTTTTCTCACTGCCCAAAAAAACAAGATGCCTCAGGTTGAGAGATCTAATTAGGCATCCATCAGAGGCAGAACCTCAGAAAGACCTTTTCTGATGTTTTTATTCAAAGTATTTCTCAGTATTGAGAATCACCTTGGATCGAAACCTTGGAACAATTCTGTCCGAGGTTTGGAATCTGAGAATACCTTGTATGAAATGATTCAAGGTGAATATGTTGGTGGTGTCTATGATCACATCATATCTTACTTCTCCAGAGATCTGAAATGTGGACCACAGTAGGTATGTGAAGTTTCTTTGAAAATCTGGTCTTTCATTGTTGTATGACTGTTGACTGGTATATTTAATCTTGAATTGGTCAGAAACCAGATAATGAACTTACATTGCATGAATGATCATGGTGTGGTCAGCTCTACACTGATGGTGTCAAGAGTTGTCATGCACTCATTGTACATTGTGATGGAGCTATCAATCAAAAGCACTGCAAAAAACACCACCAGGCAATCAAGACTGGTGCTAAACTTCCATCAACCTGGCGCTAGAAGAATTCAAAAATAGCTTGTGCCAAAGCCAAGAAAGCTAAGTGCAGCAAAAATGGAAGCCTTGATAGATTTCTTTGAAGTTTTTGGTTTCAATACTCAAAATCATGCTAGTATTATAGCTCCTTCAAAACTTCATACCCTGGCAGTGTATGAACAATGAGTATCTTCAGGCCACACTCCTTCTGTGAAATCCAATGGCCATAATGTGGTCAGCTTGATGGTCAGCTCAAAAAGTTATGAGATATTTTGGAGAGTGTCACCACAAGCTTATTGTTACACTTCAAGTTAGCTATCTTTATATAATACTATCTTTTTGTAACACTTGAACTGACTCTGGTTTTCTATGAAAGGATCCTTCATCAAAGATTCATGTAGTTCAAAATGTTTGGACCACCAAGGCTGTCAAAAAAGCTTTTGTTGATGTAGTAGTGTTGTATATTGATTCCAACTTTTGTTGCCATATGGTTCATTTGACTTTCAAGTTAGTCACTTAGAACCACTATGTTGAATTACTAGCATAAGCAGTCAGACAACTCCTGATAAAACTTGGTCTCCATAAAAAAATATAAGGCATTTCATATCCTTTATGCCTTTAATTCTATCTTGAACCAAAGTTTATTTGCTTTTGACATGTAAGAAACAGTAACTCAGACCACTGATTCAGGCTCAAGCAATTCAGTACTGGATGTAGAACTGAAGAGGATGTTTTTGAATGCTGATGGTCCATGCTACTGGAATTCAAGTAGCACTCAGATTAGTTGTTACTGCCATATTACTGTAAAAGTAGGGATGGACATGATCAAATTTGAAGAAGTTGAAGGTAAAACAACTGCACCATCAGGCAAAAGGCTTGGATTAACCCTACCCAACAATCATTGGCCGCCACCAAAGATCATAATAATCAATGAAACTGTATCTGATAACGACATAGTAGATGAAGAAAACAACTTCTTGACTGAACCAAATAGCCATGATTCAGAAGATGCAGAAAGATAGCCAGGGTCCCAATGACCAGTCAAAGTAGACAGATGCTAGACTAGCTCCACGTGCTCTCACCAAATTCATGTTTTGTTTATTATTCTCACAGGTTTCTAGAACTGACTTTATTATGTAACTCAATCCAGATCCAATAAATTGTTCACTTCAAGTGCTCCTTGAATCCATCACTTTCAAGCTAAAGCAAACCAACTGGATTATAAGAGCCCCAGACTGATTGGTGCTCATGGTCAGTTATGGAATATCTGATATGATGGTCAGTCAAGCTGCTGTGAAGCAAAAAACATTTGTAAAATTTGATAATGTTTCTTTTTGTCATATGTCTCTCATCTCGTATGCTCTCTCTTTATGATCTTTCTCTAGGTCATCGACTTCTTCCTCAATGCAGATCAAGGAGGCTATCACGAAGGTATAACAATCTCACCTGACAATTGAAAAGGCAATGAGGTGTTGAACAAGCTTCTTGAGGGATTCAGAATACTCAATTCAGCAGACTCACATAGATAATGACACATTTTCATCTTCAATCAATAACTAGCAATTTCTTTGTTCCACCAAAGAAGATGGAAGTCGATTGCTTGATTCATGACTGGTGCAGTGCTTTGTCAATACTCAATCTTGATTGGAATGTTATCCATGATCAAGAACAATAATCCTTACCAAAATATCTCAACAATGATCACAACAATGATCATCCAACTTTGACAATACCAAACTGAGGCCCTACACTGTGATCGATTGTTTTTGGCAACAATCCTGAATCCTTATTGCCTGCTCAGCTTCTTCACCAACATATATTCTTAATACACCAACCAAGCCAAAGAAGTATTCCAACAAGTTCTCTCAACACACAAAGACCCGGTTCCTGATTTTCAAGAACCCAATGGGAATCCTCAAGTTTCTGGGCCTGATTCCCCTCATACATTCAATCCCTTTGATGAGCGGGATGATTTCCCAGCCTCTTCAGTTGAGAAACTATCTGGCAATTATGAAATTCACCAATACCTTTCAGGTAAAAATTCATGCAAATGCAACATATTGGACTGGTGGCAAGTAAGTTCTTCTCTCCCTTATAATATTTCAATATTTGAAAGACAGTTGATTCATCTTCCATATCTTGGTAGTGTAATCAGGTGGCTTTCCCAAAGCTTACTAGGTTGACTTGAGACTATCTATTCTTTCTAGGCACCTCCTGCCCAGTGGAGAATGTTTTGTTGAGAGAACATCCTCAACCGCGGCTCATATTTGTATAAACAATTGGGGTGGTCTCCTCTCAAAAACAATTGTATGAGTGGTAGGGGTGCGTCAGTGTCTCAAACAGAGTTTTCATCCTGGGGTGAAAGTGGAAAGGATGTATTTGACTTGTTGTGGGGGACTTGGGAGGGTCGTTGTAGACGGGAAGCTGTGGATTCCTGTGGCACCTCACAACTGACTATTGACAAAAACAAATTAGCTCAGCTGTTTGGATCAAAATTTTTGCCGAATCCTGAGTATGTTTCTGTGACTTTATTTGTGTTAAGGTTTTTATCAGCTATAGCCCATTGTAAGTAGTTTGGGTGCTTGAACTTTCAGAATTTAAACGGACTTCATATGTCAAAATCATGTCAAAATTACAGATGCCTCAGCGCTAGACCTCACTAGACTTCATCCCAGTGAAACATCATGATGAAACATTGTCTTCAAATTCCAATTCCACGTGTCTTTGAAAGAAACTGTGGATAGATCTACATATCAAAGGCTCAGTATTTACTTACAATTAATACACACACAAGTCACAACTTAAAATTGGGGGATCTATGTAGCTTACTATCTGGTGCAAGTAGCACGTTCAACCACATTGGCATTGTTCTACGTCTGAACACGATAAAATGCATGTGAAGGTCATTTAACCCAAAATGTCACAAGCAAATGCCCTATCCATGTTTCGTTGCACTCTGACAGTGGTATAGTACAATTGGTGGAGATATATCTCAGCGCACTTGCAAGGCATCTGCATAACATTTCCTTATATCAAAAAGCAAAACCACTCTAATTCATATGAAGAACCACTCTATGAGGATGTCGATGGAGATGTCAAGCTAAGTAAAGTACGTATTCAATTTGTTTTACTACTTACTGAAGATGCTTAAGCAAAACTCAAATATTGTTGAGCGATGGGTGATCTGATTAATTGATACATTGTATTTTGCACCATTTTAATTCGTTTCCTAGAACCGAGAATGTTCATACAAGGGTTTAATTGTTACTGTGATTAGACGTTAATATATTGTTTCCTTTCCGATCTGATCTATGGTCCTATGTTGTTTCTGAATTTTCGTGTCTTTCTCACTTTGATGTCAGTAACAAACCGAAGGGTGATATCATTTGTTTGTTTAAGATAGCGATAGTCTGCGTGGGATGTAGACCTCCCACCCCACCCAGCCCGTCTCTCTCAATCTTGGTGCTTTGATGTTTCATAGTCTCAGTTTGATTGTACAATTTGTTCATCTTACGATCACAGTACTGAGGTTTGTTTTCTCTCCACAGTCCTCTCTCTCGCAATCTCGGGTTCTCAGAAATCTAATATCAATGTGTTGGCTGCCGAGCTATCCCATGGCGATGGGCCGCCTAAGCTTTCAGCATTTACCACCCAAATCCCGCCGGAGCCAAGCGAGTTATATTCCGAAATCCCACAGTGAGGGGCTCATCTCCAAAGTTGGACGACGAGTATGTAGTTCCTGGATGTGCCGTAAAACAAATTGTAACTTTTGCACTTGTCCGCATAAAGAAATATTTATAAATAGAGAAACAACTCATCCCTGCCGTTCAAGTAGCTTCAACTTTTACGCCATCTTGACAATAGTCTTATTTTAACTGATACATCTTCTTTTATCGCGGCCCATGATGAATTTCCTGCCATTATATATTTACGTTCTCTTTGGGTTTACGTTCCAACTGAACGCTAATTGCGAGAAGAATTTTCAGCCCGCGATAAACCTTGCATACGAGGTCCTTGGTCGCATAAGCAATCACAGGTAATGTGTAACGTACATATTTTGCATATTTTACATTCATCATGGTCAGACTCACACTGCGTACAGAGATCATCCTGCATTTTTGTTGAGAAAAATATATTATCAAAGCTCTGAAGTTCTTTACGATTCAGAATCCGAATCAGCTTTGCAAAGCTACTCTGAGCGAAGCTCATATGTAGATTTGGCCTGAGGTGTCAAGATCATTCCAAAATGAGAACGCAAGCTGATATCAAAAAAACCCTTCCATTTCATCCTACAGTTGGGAATTTGGAACGAATACAGAGGTCATCGTACAACTCAAAGGCGATTCAGAACTTAGTGTCTTCGCGCCGAACGCAAGCCTACCTCTACCTACGACTCAAGAACCAGCACTTTGGCAACCAGAGCCATTATTTGAATTGGTGGATTCAATCTTGGCTCAAAGATTACCAAACGCGACGACGATCACCGACGGTGAAGGATCTTCTGGCGACCCTGCTAGTCTTGGAGTTTCTCTCTTGGTCTTAGACAATGCGGTGAAGCGAGCCAACAAGGTACCCAAATATGACTATTTGAAGATAGCACAACAACAGTATAATCACTTGATGGGCACCGTTCCAAAGGATACAAATGGAGCCATTTCTCAGCGTGAATCGGAGGTTCAATACTGGTCAGTCAATCTCACAACATAATGTTATCATTTTTTCCTACAGTCAAAGTGACGCTTATTGTTTTGACCCGATGACATTGTAATTGCAGGTCTGATTTTGTTCACATGGTCCCTCCTTTCCTTGCTTACCTCGGTGCCATCAATTCAGACTACGCTATCCTAGAAAATTCGTACCTTCAATGCAAATATTACCGTGACGTGCTTGGGGACCCGGAAACTGGAACTTGGCGACATGTCTTAAAGGGTAAGATCATTTTCAATTGAAGGGAGGCGAGAAAAAGGTCTGAAGTTCAATTTTGATTACCATAGGCTCATGGAATGACACTTTTCTATGGAGTACCGGAAATGCATTTGCTGCTGCTGGAATGATGAGAGTCAGACAGACCATGGAAGCCGTTTCAAATAAAGAATTAGCCGAAAAATTAACCCAGATGAAAATTGATCTAGAAAGCTGGATCTCTGAGATTGTGGTGGGAGCCTACAAATTTCAATCTCCAGAATCTTACCTACTTCCGAATTATTATGATAAGAAACCTGAGGACACATGTCAGTTTTGAAATTCTCTAAACTTTCAAAAAGACGCGTAAGGCTGATCATGAGTGATCTTTTTCAAAAAATAATTGACCCATAGATTTCGAGGTGTCAGGAACAGCTCTTTTGGCTGCTACCGCTTATCGGCTCGCCAATTTGAATCAGGAGCATATATTGACTTTACCGATGCGAAAAGTTGAGCACGCGCGAAAGGCAATCCTAGAAAAACATCTTAATCCCAAGAATGGAAGTGTTTCGACTGTCAATGGGAATGTCAAAGTCCCGTTTGATGGATCACCTGGTCAACTGAAACCCGAGGGACAAGCATTTGTCATACTGATGTATACTGCTTGGAAGGCCTATGAGTCACAATTCAACTCTTCATGTACATCAGATGATTATACTTCATATCATATCCCTGAATATCAATCCGATCCCGCCCACAGAAAACAAATTAAATTCTGACTTTGAAGGTTGTGACCAGTGAAGTTTTTATACTTTTGTTATCGATGATGTATCTCTTAGCTTCGTTTTCGTAGTGATTTTGTCCTTAGTATGCTTTCTTGAACTCTATAGACGTTTGTCTACTTACGATGGCCTTTGAAAGTAGAGATCAGTGTAAAACGCCTTATGCTTCATCCGAACCCATCAACTCTGTGAGTATCTTGAATTTGAACCCATATAGAAACTCTTTGGGAGCTCTTCATTCGAAAAGGTCGTGTCTACGTGCTACATCGAGCTGCCGTACAACTCTCACCCGAAGAGATAAAAAATTCATGTTCTCTTTTCTTCATCCGGTTTGTTTACGTACGCTCTTTTCTTACTCAAGGAAGTTGCATGCTCGTCGTGTCTCGCTTTTTCTTCGCTGTATCTGTCTAGATTGCTTGTGTGCTATCATGTTTATGATCTTGGGAGACAAAAGTAGATGAATAGAACGACTTGTAAGTCATTCCACGATGTATTGTACGTGAGTTCATGCCTAGTAACATGTCTGTAATAAATCGCAACCAACAAAGTTAGCTACATGCTTTCTGTTTTCAAGACTATATCCAATTCACCCAGCATGAGTATCGGACAGATATAGCCATAAAACTCATCACAGCTCCAATACTCCTAAGAACCTCTTCGATGATGAAAGGTTCATTGTGAGACTCCGTTCCAGTGACGATAACTTCAGCCTGATGTCATTTGCGAGGCTAAGTTTCTTGCGTCACATTTTAGATTCATGTCAGACGGAGCCATCTTTTTCGAAAAAGCTGAAGGTCAAAGTTTAAAAAAGAAGTGTGGTGTAAGATAAAGTAGCTTCAAGGAGATTTGTTCTGAGTAAAACCCTAGCAACTGGATGATCTGGATCAAGGGATCTTGATGCACATCCAAATGATGGTTTGGTCTGTCACAATACTTGACAAAATTGGTGCATTTCTGTTTCATCCAATCAGGAACAATCGAGCCACACCGAGGGTACGATGTAAAGTGATCTCGGTATCAACGTAAACACTCTCGATACGAATAGCAGATCTGTGAATTGTAAGTATAAAACCCTCACGTCAAAAACCTGGCATGTATTGACTTTATGAAGAGCTCGATGTGGCGCGTTGCCATCGATCTTAGTATCCAGGACCTCGACTTTGAGACACTTGCTAAGTAGGATTATAGTTCACCCTGTGACCTTGCTATAACTGGTTTTGTTGACTTTACGCGCTGTTTTGTTATCCGATGAGATAAATCAACAGAGGCCTTTCCTCTCATAAAAGGCGGGCTTGTAGCGCTCTAGAAGGATAGAATCACAACTCCAAAATCACTTGACTTTGACTTCCTTTCTCTACTCAAATAACTACCTTATTTGGTGTATATATTCATATTATTCTATCTTTCTGCTCCACGGTTCTAAGAAGTTATATATCTCTTACGTCATCATCTCGTGGCTAGGTCACCAGTTGACATCATCTTATCACATCATATCTCAAGATGTTTTCTTTTCTTTATATTTACGTTTTCTTGAGCATCATGTATCGGATTGAGGCTGCCAAGGAGCCTGATTATCAGCCTTCAATAAACCTTGCTTACGAAGTACTTGGACGTATAAGCAATCACAGGTAAATTCTAAATCAATCTCATCAATCCCATTCCCCCAAGAAAATATCGAGTCCTTATTCAGGATGATTTTGTCCACATTTTGACCGTGATTTGATTGAAACCAATACTGATAGCCCTCAATTTACATACCTCATTATCTTTACAGTTGGGAGTATGGAACATATTCAGAAGTGATGTTACAACTCAAAGGAAATTCCGAATTGAGTGTATTCGCACCCAAAGCAAGTCTTCCATTACCAACGACACCCAACACCAAACTTTGGCAACCGGAGCCATTATTTAAATTAGTAGATTCACTCTTAGCTAAGCGAGCCAAAAATGCCACCACGATCATCGAAGCTGATGGAGCAGCTGGTGATCCGGCTAGTCTTGGAGTTCCTCTTTTGGTTTTAGATAATGCTTCTAAAAGGGCTAATAAGAAACCCAAGTATGATTATTTAAAGATTGCTCAACAACAATATGATCATTTGATTAAGGTAGTTCCAAAAGATAAGAATGGGGCGATTTCTCAGCGTGAATCTGAAGTTCAATATTGGTCAGTCAAGATCACCGTGAAGTTTTTGTTATATTCTTCTTTTCTACAATCGAGTGAGACTTATGAATTTATTAATATTACATCAAAATTTCAGGTCTGATTATGTTCACATGGTCCCACCTTTCCTTGCTTACCTTGGTGCCATCAATTCAGATTACGCCATCTTAGAAAACTCGTACCTCCAATGTAAATATTATCGTGACGTACTTCTGGACGCAAAATCTGGAACATGGAGACATATCCTAAGAGGTAAGATAATCTTCGATTGAAGAAAAACTTGAAAAAGTCAAACACTCATTGTTTGATCATAGGTTCATTCGAAGACACCGGGATATGGAGCACTGGAAATGGTTGGGCTGCTGCTGGAATGATGAGAGTTAGACAAACAATGGAAGCTGTGTCAAATAAAGAATTAGCTGGAAAATTGACCAAGATGAAAACTGATTTAGAAAGCTGGATTTCTGAGATCATTGTCGGATCATTCAAGTTTCAGTCTACAAAGAGCAACTTACTTCCAAATTACTTTGACAAGAAACCAGCTGAAACATGTAGGTGTTATATTCTTATAAGACCTTAAAACTAAACAAAGGGATGATGACTGATTCTTTGATTTTGAATCTTCTTCAAACAGTTGAGGAGGTATCAGGAACAGCTTTAATAACTGCCACTGCTTATCGTCTAGCAATCCTAAACAAAAAATTCAACACAATTTTACCCATGCAAAAAGTAGAAGCAGCAAGAAAGACGATCTTAGAAAAACACCTTGATCCCAAAACTGGAAGTGTTTCTACAGTCGTAGATCCATTGAACTGGAATTCCAAAGCTCCATTCGATGGATCACCTGGTAAACAAAGTCCTGAAGGACAAGCCTTTGTGATTCTTATGCACACTGCTTGGAAGGTTTATACATCCTCAAACTCTGCACTTAACTCTACCTCTGGCTCAGCCTCTAGTAAGAGAAGTATAATCCAACTTTGATTCCAAACTGTCTGTGTATGAAGAACTCCAATGTATAATTTATTTTTTTATGTGATGTGTTATTTTGAAATTGTTATTTATCACTGGATTGAGAACTTTTTAGAAAGGCTTTGCAAGATGACTTTTGTATCATAGCTTGATAGCAACTATAGAAATCAATGTTCAATATTTATGTATGTATCTATGTATGCCAATCATGTATCTATCAATGTATTTATATATCAAAATGGGTTACACCAACAAATCTTCACTGCTGGACTTTGTCTTCCTTGATACCTGACTGAGAGTAACAGTGGTGCGCGGGTGATTGCCGCGCTCTTTGGGAGTGGAGCGCGACCTGGGACCATGGTCGACCTTTATGAGTTTAAGTTTTGCTATCAAGCTAGTAGAGATGTCTGATTGCGGGTATATTATAATAGTCTTGGATATAATTCCAGAAAATTTGATTGCAAAGAATCTCAAATTTTATGAGACTTATTATATTGATCAATTGGGATCACTCACCCCAAGGGGCACAGGGGCCTGGAGGTATTCTACCAGAACCTTTATGTGAGTTTCCGAAAAGCCGTAAGGGAATTTCCTTGCGAAACTGCCGAATCCGGCCTCGACCGCGGGGTTTGTAATTCCATAACTTGTAATCGCACGTTGACCTCGTTTGAGATTCCAAGTGGATTTGCAAAACTCCCTCTGCGGAGCTTGCCCACTCGGCGATCCGAGGTTAATACTCTACCCGGTCGCCCGCGGCTCCATCTGCCTCCGGCCTTCCAAGATTGTGCCGGCAGCTGTGCGTTGGTTAATCCAACGCTGGCGCCGAGAGCTAGCGCCGCGCGTCAGCGCATCCGTACCCGAGTATAAGTGCAGGATGCACCGACGTATCGAGGAACCTCGAATCACGGAAACACGCTCGAGGAGGGCTGGATACAATGCTGAGATGTTCCTCGCATTCTCGCTTACCGCCTTTCCAGACACATGAGCTCGGGTGCAGCATGGATGTTCCTCGTGTAGAGGACATCCCATGATCACATTATGCCTTAGCCAAATTCCGAGCTGCTCGCACATATCTGGCCAGGCGGCCAGAGTACGCCTTCATCGAAATAATGTACTTATAATATTTTGTCAGATCATCTCGTCCGCTCTATCAAATTCTCTTATCCCTTCCGCTATGCGCCCCAACAAGCCCGGCAAAACCGCCCGCTCAAGACCAGGACCATATCACGAACTGGATCCACCGGCTGACCGACCGTCAACGGCGATACATAGCTCCGATGCTTACGATGTCCCAGCCAATATTCACGATTGGCTCCCATTCCCGCTAGTTCACCTCGCTCCACCTCCCGCCGGCTTTGATCACAACCCTTTGTCGAACCGCTTCGTCCGTGACGTTACCCGCCAACCTCCCCATTTCGATTCCCATCCCGTTCGACTAACTTTACCTCGGGAGGCTGGCATAGAGAATGACGTGTTGTTCGCCATGAAAGGTTCATCTCGGTGGATCTTCCAAGGCAAGGTGTATAACGGCAAGGCTAAGAAAACCAGCGACGCTCACCTTTATGACTCCGACCTCTCCCATCACCACCGCGGCCCTACCCGCCGTCATGAGTGGACCAAGACCTGGTTGTGCAACTGCGCCGGCAAACCCAGCACTCGCATTAAACCAACATCCACCGGTCGCAAACGCCTGTCCAGTGGCTCCGTGCGATGCCAGTGCCGCGCCAAGTTCCTCATCCGGAAGACGCTAACTGGCGACCTCGAGTTCGAGTGGTACTGGCGCCACAATAATCATAACCCCTACTCCATTGACGACATGCGTAACATGCGCCTTCCGGACGTTGTTTCCGAATGGCTCAATGAACGCGTCATTTCGGGTCTCACCTGGCGATCGATTCAACGGCTTTTAACTTGCCCGGACCTTTTCCCCGTTAGTCCCACCTTGACCTAAATGTACACCCTCGTCGCTGACCTGATCGTGCCTTCTAGGATGAGAATGAATCCCTCGGCATCGTCCCCGAGGCCCTCAATATCGATCGCACCCGAGTTCAAAACCGCATCCGACGTTTAGCTGCGCAAACGAAGTATTTAGACTCGAGCGTCCTGACGTCTATCTCTATGTGGGGCAAGCGGCTTGAAGAGCGCGGGTGGCGCGTGTTACACAACGCCGAACCATCCTTGCAGCGTGTCTCGATGGCATTCCTTTCCCCATGGCAACGAACACAACTCACCCGGCACGGCGAGGACGTTCTGTGTTTCGACTCAACCCATAACGTTTGTTCCGCGATTCCTGAATGGCCCCTGTCGAAATTCACTCTCCTTACGCTCGTCCTCCGCCACCCGGTGTCCGGCGGCGGCATTCCCGTCGCGTGGTTTCTGACGACCGACGAGAGAGCGTGCGTAATCTCTATTCTCATCGCACTCGTCCTCATAATCACCCGTTCCTTCATCTTCATAGTGAAACAGTCCGCCGGTTCCTCAAATGGTTGAAGGACGAACTACTGATGTGCCCGAAAGCCTTCATGACGGATTGCGCCCTCGCCTATCAGAAGGCGGTCGCCGATACGTATGCGTCGTGTACTGTGCGACCAAAACATTATTTCTGCCTTTTTCACGTTTCACGCGCTATTAAAGCGAAGGCGAAGATCCTCGTAAGTCATCATCCGCCCTTAAAACCACTTCGTTACTTACAGTTTACACATCGTAGGGTGGATCGGCCAATTACCTCGAAATGCACAAGGACGCTTTAACCGTCATTTACTCCACCTCATGGCAAGAAGCGTATCTTTCGTTCAGAAGCAAGTACCGGGCGGTTAATAATGCTTTCGCTGAGTACTTCGAGTACCAGTGGGTGCAAAATTACCATTATTGCATGATTTCCGAACGCGCCGTCCCTATGCAAGGCATTCACACGAACAATTTCACCGAGGCCTACCACCGGGTTCTGAAATACAATTTTCTTAGCCGCCACACCCTCCGGAGGCCCGATGACACCATTCAAGTCCTCGTCGACACAGCCGAACCCGAATTCCGGCAGACCGTCATCACTACTTCTTTAGGATTCCGGCCTCAACGATCCACCAAGTATCAGAATATCGCTAAAGGACTCGCCGACTCTTATACCGACGAAGACCTCAGCGACCTCGGCGTTGTCATCCTGAAGGAAGACAAGGACAAGGTGCGCTTCTCCCTTAATACAGAACTTCCCCATGCTCACTCCTCCGCTCCTAGTGGCGCATAAGTAGTTTCACCCGCCCATTCGCTCTCACCTACGACCTCACTACTACTCTTCCAAAGGACGGCTCTGTCGGTTACGTCAACAATTGCCGTTGCGCCCACTACGTACAAAACAAGTCCGCCTGCAAGCACATGTATGTGCTCGCCCGGCGAACCAACTTCAAAATCTACGAAACCGACGCCGAAACGGACGATGGCCATTCTTTATTTGTCCCCAGGGGCATTACGACACCTTTCAACTTGGTGGTAAACGTCATGACCTCCGTCCACCCCGATTCGCCACCCCCATCCCCACCTCTCAACCCCTACCGGTCCAGCTCCGGTCTTGCCCAGACACCGTCCACCAGTGGTTTGCCCCCCGGCACGTTTCAATATGCACCGATGGTCCCCGCTCCGATCCCTCCGTCTCGTACTCCTCGCGAGGAACCAATTTCACCCCAACACGATCCTCCTGCACCAGATAACGCGTCAGCATCCTTGACTTCTGGCGAGATCGATACATCAACCAGGACGACCTTCCCGCGTGCAGTCCACCCCGACACGTCCAGTCGATGGCTCCCCGAGTCTACTTACGTAACCCCAGGTCGAACGGAACCCGTTCGCCATCCCTACGCCGGGCGGGTTAGCTACGATCCATATTACCTTCAATCGACCCCCCCAACTTTCGCGCTTGGCCCCTCATACGTTCCACCATTTGCTAGTGGCATCCCACCTTATCCGCTTTCCCCTTTCGTACGGATGCCGGCACCACGCGCACTCAACGAGCGATCCATGGAATTCGCCTCTTACAATTCATTGCTCACCAACAGTTGTATTCCAACACCTCATGGAGCCCAGGCGGTCGAACCCCGTCCCTCGTATCGGCACCACCCATATCTTCGCCATAACCCTCCAGACCCCAACGAAAGTCGCCTGCTACCTCCCGTTCCTCCTCCTACCCAGCTCCCGTACGCTCTCGACCCGTACTCCTTACACCGGCATCTCGAATCATATGCGCCTCAACGTCCTTTGCACCATTCAGCCCCGAGTCAACCAACGGTTCGTACACCGGAAGTTACTCCGGCCCCCGTCACGACATCTCAGCTGGATGGGCTTTTCCAAGCGATGGAAGCCGGGCGTGATCGGCACGCCGTCCGTCCACAAGCTCATGATTCACTTCCCAGCACACGGTCACGTTCTCACCACTCGGCCACCCCAACCGCTGTTCCGCCCGGCCCCTACGACGGAATACCACTGACTCAACGCACGTAAGTTTCCGGTTACAGTTTACAACACCCCACACTAACAAACGCCCTCTAGCACTGCATACTATTCCGGCTCCACATCTTCCGCCACCGTCCCCGCTGTGCCTTCGGCTAGCACCCCGTCACTTCATGCGGCTTCTAGCAGCTCACACCCCATGGAAAACACGGACACGCATCAGTCCATTGACCAAGGTCCTAGCTTCCTCACGGAGATGGAGGTGGACGCGATGAATGCCACCGAGCTGCAATTCTACAAGAAGAAGGACGACCTCCACGAGCTACTCAAGATCCTCCGCCAGATTAACGCGGAGGCTCCGTTTAATGACGAAGCCGGCATCCTCAACCGCGTTTCGCCAGCGCTCATGGCGGCGATGCGCTCCCGGGCTACTGAGTTCTTAACAACGCTCAGGTCGTTCAATAGTAACAACCGGACTTCGAAGCAGCGCCGATAGTGCGTTTTTGCAAAATCAGCCGGTCTGCTCATGTTCCGCGCATTACACCAATTTTTCTCTTAATTTTTCCTCTCTCGATCCACCTCCACAGTCTCTCATTTTTATTGTGCTTCTTTTTCATTCACCTCCACCGTTTCGCTGTCAACGACAAGTTCGCTACTTCCCCCCCAGCTGACTCGCCATTGAGGCGAATTCCGAGCTACCGACACATCGGGAAGTATGTACCTCCGCGGCCTCATTTGTCTCTTTGTTCCATTCGCTACACGCTTGTATCTCTGTAATCAAGGACTATATTCATGATTATCTTCAATTAGGCCGCTGATGCGCGGAGCATGTTGGAATGCGCGGATGAGAGGCCCCTCGGGGATTAGGATTATCCCCGAGCCGATAGTGACTCCTCGGGTCCGAAAGTATAATCCGAGACCGACACCCAATTGGTGTCGTACTCCCGATAATCTGCGTTGCCTGTACGAAAGGTTCTGGTGGATTAAATGCACGCGGCACAGGGTGGGGAGCGGTGGGGACAGATGGAGACTTGTCGAGAAAGATCTATCTGAACGATGACCTGTGACTGAATGCGTACAATCAGTCTTTTTTCTCCACCCATGAAACATGACTCCTGTTCGCATTTTGTGTCCATCCAACTTTCTTGATCTGGATTGAGAACTATGCATTCTTTGTCAACGCTTTCATGTGATTCAACTCTCACAGTGAAGCAAGTTTTACCAGCTGAGATGTGGTATTATCCATTTCGGATCACTCTTATGGGTAAGCTGTGGGTGATTGAAATGAAAATACATTCTCACATTTCGCTTTCATCTTCAAAGGATGTCGGTCCTATTTTTCTAATGTAAGTCTTTTGGCTCATCTCATTGGAAAAGCGATATGTTTGATGAATTCTCAAGTCAAGGCACAAGGGTAAAAGCTGATTGGATGAGAAAATCAGCATCCAGATGAGCTTGTAAGACCCACGTGTACGCGAGTTTGGAGTACAATCATAGTCCAAGCCCTTCAATCCTCAGGATCAGAAGGAAGATTGAGATCACATCAGAAGTTTTCTTCTTTAGCACAGACTTGAGGTTTGATGTAATTCCATCTGATTTAATTTGATTTGAATTTCTTTTTACCAGAGTTTTCTACTTTTTCTAAATCATCTCATTCTCAACTTCTTAAATCATCAATCGCACGGTCGTTTCTTCCTTTTTTTCTTTCTTCGTGAATTTAGACTTTCAACCAGATTCATCAGTCAACAGGTTCCTTTACTTGGTATAAGAACGAGACTTGATTTAGACAAACGTTTCCCCCTTTTTTTATTATTATTTTAATTATCTTTCATCTTAAACTTTGTACCTGAGTTAAATCATCAACTATCTCAACAGGTACAAACTTACTTTTCTCTTTTTCCCGATCAATCCACACTTCCTAATATTATACAATTCAATCCGACTTGACTGCTTGAGTTGAGTGTTTTGAATTGAAACTAGTTTTAAAGTTTTGTCAGATCATTAGTATAAATCACATCATCCTACCTTTGATTTCTCTTTACCCAACTCAAAAACCTCGTCCTTTACTTTTCATTACTTACACTCAATCCAACTCATTCTCATTCACTTTTATTCTCAACTACCTACCTTACTACTACTTCATCATGCCGGGTTTTATATCATCCATCAAGGCTAAGCTACCCAACATGCCATCTATGACGACCAAGTCACCAGTCGTCACTCCTGCTGCTACCAAGACCGAAGCCGATCCTATTGCCGCTGTCACATCAGAAGAGCCTGCTACTGCAGCTGAACCCACCTCCACCGATGCGACACTTCACGTACCTGGTGAACTTCCTTTAGCAAGCGCTTCCGACCTTGCCCTTCCTCAAACCACAGAACCGGTTGCACCCGAAACTCCCGCTGTCGAAGAGACCGTACCAGCAACAGAAGAGCTGTCGACTACTGAAGTCGCTGAAGCAACTTCCGCTCCAATTGTCGAAGCACCTGCCGTCCCAATCGTGGAAGCACCTGCCGCCCCGATTGTGGAAGCCACTCCTGCCCCGATCGCGGAAGCCACTCCTGCTCCGATTGTGGAAGCACCTGAGCCAGCTCAAGAAAAGCCTGCACCTGTCGAAGAAGCACCAGTTGCGGTCCAAGAGACTCCTGTTGAAGTCAAACCTGAAGAGCCAGAAGTAGAGACGGTTGTTGCAGGCCCCATTACTGGCGGTGAACCAGGTCTCTCAGAACCTGTTCCTGGTGTTCCCGAGGCGTCTTCCTCTACTGGTAAGCTTGATCATTTCACTCTGTTACATTTGATTATACCTTCCTAATTGATGTTTACATCCAACAGCCGAAGATCCCACTGCAACTCCCGCCGAAGAAACTCCAGCTGTTCTTGAGGCTGCGACCGGGCCCATTGAACCTTCAACTACACCTACTGGAGAAGCACCAAGTACCCTCTCTTTTCCCACGACTCAATCTCAAACAAATGTAGCCGAAGGTAAAGAAAACCAAACGAGTGGTGGACACGGTGGAGGAATGGGACGAACGATTCGTCACAGTATTCGAAGATTTGGTAGATCTAGTGAAAAGGTACCCGGACGAAAATCATTAGATGCAGGTGCACGTAAATCGATGGATGTACCACGTAAATCGATGGATGTTTCAGAAACGCCGATTGTGGAAGAAGAAGATCATGAGAAGAAGAAAGTACCGATTGGTGATAAATTGAAAGGTGTTTTTGAAGAAGTTAAAGGTCGAGGTGAGTTTATTTAATCGAATCTACAATCAATCATGGGTTTCTGATTATCTTTTCAATGTGTTGTTTTTTGTTGATCATTAACAGTCAAAAAGGATCCTGAAGCAGTAGCTTATGGTAAAGCTTTACGAAGTGGAGATTTGAACGTTTAGACCTTACTGCTTCACATTTCTTTTTACCACTTTTTCCTTAAACCTTTTCTATCTTTTCATTCTGCTATGAGTTTCTCAACTAATTTTCCATTCCTATTTAATCTTCATCATTCTGCAAAGAAGCATATAATCTTATCATTTAATCTGATCTCTATTTTTCTAATCTTGTTTTTTGTCTTCGTCTTTTTTTGATTTGATTTGATTTGGTTTTTTATTTTGTATTTTTTTTTCTTTACGATACGAAGAGGATAATCATCAAATACATTACATGATGGTCTTTTATGATTTTTATGATTTTTCTTTTTGTTTTTGATTAGAGGTTTAGGAAATCAAGACGAATCAGATACCATATACATTATAATTGATGAATCTGTTCATTTCTTTGAGTAATGCGCGTTTTAGTTCTACATTTTTCGATGAATTCAGTGAAAATCTTGGAAGTGCTCTTGGTGAGATTAACTTCAGTGCTGATCGCAGCAGTTGCAGCTGACGTTGGCGGCACTGGTGTGATACTTCAGTGAAATCATGACGGTGTGCAGCACTATTATATGTACCTAATCTGCTTGGAGTGCATGAGTTCCAAGGTAGATACACTTTATGATCAGATTATTGAAAAGATGTACATCACACGGGCCATCTGCTTCTTCACAACACATACAATCAGATAATCATTTTGTTTGAGCTTTACATCAATGAGAATTCAAATGCTGACACCATACAAACCGCTAATCGATTAATTTTAATTTTTTTTTTGAACAATCAACATTTATGGAGCAAATTTGAAAAAGCTTGCCATGAATTCCCCGCTGATTTCCGCAAGTTTTGCGGGCAAGATTGGTCAAGCTTTTCGGCTTTACATATTTGTAAATCGGACCGAGATTCAAAATATGTACATATTATGTACGGCTGATCTCTGGTCGGTGAGACACAAACTCAACAGAATTTCCTGACTGGAAAAATGGGCGAGTTTCCAAGAGGGAGAAATTGGGAGTTACGTATGGAAATGATTCTTTATCATACATTTGGTCCTATGATCAGTTTGTTTCAACGAGGCTGATTGGTCAACTGCGCTGTTTGGACAGCTGTTCTCCGCACGCAGCTGTGCGATGGATTTTCCTTTATATAAGATTGTCTCCACCCAGTGTAGAGGGCTTCGAAGGGATTAATTATCTGAATAGAAATCTATTGTCTTGAATCCTCAGATTACCTTACATCCTCTCCTTAAAGAAGTTATTACTATCAAAGCTGATATGTCAACTCGACACCAAAATCGATGGTCTCTTCCAGCCCAAGCTTCAATAACTCATGCTCATCCTGGTGTAACGATGAGATCAAGATCAGATAACAACCCTGACATTCAGTCATCATCCTTCGTACACAATCATGGCTCTTGGTCATCTCCTCTTCATGATCACACCCGCATACCATCCAATTTTACGAAGCCAACTGATATACCGGGATCAGGGGAAATAAAAAATCGTTTTGCGATTGATCCGAATCAAGAGATCGAGCGCAAACTAGAAAGATTAGAAAAGATGCATCAATCGATTTATCATTATATTCCCTCAATAGAACCACTTTCTTTTGATGGAAGAAATTTATATCGATGGAGTAAAACTCTTGATTTTACAATTTACAATATGTTAAATCTTCGACATTACTTTTCATCTGCAACTATTGCATTTGATCCTATAAGTAGAGAAGAAGATAAATTAGTAGTTAGATTGATTTATGAAACCATACCAGAATCAATCAAAGATCATATTGATAAAATTGGAGAATATCCTTGCTCTTCTGAAATCTTTGATTATATACAGAACTTGTTCGAAAATGAAGAAGCACATGGAAGAACAGCTCAAATCCGTACTTGGACACGTTTACTCAATCAAAGATTTGATCTTAGCGTAGATGATTTAACGGAACATATCAACAGAATCAATCATACCATGGATAAACTTGATTCTCAAGGGTTTACTTGGACTAAAGATTCAATGGCTGGAATTCTATACCAATTGACAATTCCAGTTTTAGATGGATTCAATTTAGAGGGAGCTAATCAAAAACTAGACTTGCGTTGGTCATGTGACAAATCACCTTTTAAACCAGAAGAGATAATTCGTGCTATTCAATCTGAAGTCAACATCAAGAAAAATATTCATGGTGTATCGAATCGACCAATCTCCAAAGATGGGTTTGTGCATCTACCTCACCAAACAGCATTTGATCACTGGATCAATAACACAATCAAATCTCCAATGAAACAAGGCTATCTCAACAATATTGGAGCACGTGGCATCACGGCTGACCCTATGGGTGGCATCCTCCCTGGGCCACTGATGCCCATGATGTATACTGAACTCGGAATCAAATATCCAGCACCGCGTATACAAACAACAACTCAAAAAGAAGAGGATAAGAGTGCAAGCAAAAAATTCAATGGCTTACATGACAGAATTTCAACGCCATATACTTCAGATTCCCATGAGTCCGAGGGGTCTTCAACTGAATCTGAGAATGACGAATCTGATCACCTACAGAGAGGAACCTTTGATACAGATACTGAGGATGAATTTGACGAATTCCATCCCGATGTGGATCCATCTTATGTACTCGATTTAGCAGATTGGGAGCATGATAAAAACTTTATATATCTTTATAACTCAAAAGGTAAACTATTACGAGCTATTCTGAAGAATCGTCTTCCATCTGCTGTTAATAAGAAACTCCTTCAAGCTTATTCTTCTAGAGAACCTTTGGAAGCTGAAATAGATGCTTTCAATCAAAGAAAACTTGAAATGAAAGGTGGTTTGCCAATGAGGTTTTTGAATGATAAGATTTGTTTTGGTCATCCGTAATCAATACTCTTTGTTGCTATCTTGTGCTCTTTGTCATCACTCTTTGATGTTTCATAGATAGCTATAAGGTATGGAGTTGTCTTTTGAATCAGTCTATTTGTCTTCACTTTTACCATTGGGATTTGGGTTGTCTTTTATCTCTAGCATATTCATTTATTGAAAAAACGTTTCCTCTTGTCTCTCTATCGTCTGACTTGTGTTCCTGACTAACAAAAGGTGGGGAAGAGGACCGATGTTCATGATCAATTCAAAAAATAACCGCAAGTCTTGGGAGAAGTCCTATTTTCTGATGGTTCTTTGGTATCATACAACATTCGATCCCTGGGATCGAAATCTTCTTGTATGGAAGCATTGAGGATATGGTGTCAGTGATATCAAGTCAAAAGTTGTATCTTTCCTTTCTCTCCCACTTTGCTTTATGTAAAAGTCGTTGATTCTATCCACGATGCCATATATCCAGCTATCCAGTACTGTGCAAAACATGCGATTCATGAGAGGCTGTTTACCTGTGATGCTGACTCATGTTCTCTGGTCAATGAATTGGAGATTGGTACGACTGCACAAGACCTTATTTTGCTATGTCACTTGACCCCCAAATCACATGTCTGATCAAAACTCTTCATAGTTATTGCAGAGTTTAAGATCCGCATGTCAAATGATATTATCAAGTACTGCAGTTCTAGGGTCTGCCGATAATATAGCTTTTGCAGGACATTTGGAAATACACAAAACAATTGAATGAATTCCTCGCAGAATCTACATCATATCGTACATTTTTTTTGGATATACAAAATGATCTATATACTCTACTCAACGAAAACTTCTACATAGAACTTAAGTGGATGCAAATCGGTGATTGTTCCTGATATCTCTACGCTTGGTATCTATGATCAGATGTAAATGCTTTACTTGAGGTCGGAAAAGAGTTTGAGGAGTTTGGGGAAGTTGATGGTTCCTAGGCCTGATGTGAGAAGAGGGATTTCATTGAGTAATGAGTCAGTATTTGGTTTGGAATCAAACCCTTTCAACTCATTTCGGGAATATTCAACGTACCGGTAATAGGATCCCAGCCCTATTGATCAAAAAGAAGGAGTGTGGATAAGATCATCAATTTTGATGTAAGCATAGTGAGAGGGATCTGAACGAACTTGGACTGCGCTGAAACCGCGAGTTTTACATCCAGGATTTCTGCCGCTTCTATACTCCAAATCAAATTGAGCAGAGATTACAATTGATAATTATGCAAGTATACTGACGTGATATCATTAAAAGCATCGCGAAATCCATCTGAGTATAAAGCCGGATTCAAAAATCCTACTGGACTCTTACCCATGCTTATGCGAGCATCGTTAATGAGTGTGATCATTGAGGCCACAACGGGAACTGCCGCTGATGTGCCATAAACCAGTTCAAGTTGTCCGTTAATGGATACTGCGCTGTTTGAACCAAATAAAACAATTGTTCAATTTCGCTCCGGTATTTAAAGATGAGCCACGAAAACTCTTCAACTACCTGCATTGGAGCATTCTGACTCACTAATTGGCCCCGTTTGCGCTGAGATCAGGGTAACCCCGTGTGTTCATCGAATTATTGAACTGACTAGATAGATATTCAGGTCGATGTGAATGCCAGTAAGTTTTAAGAGTCTTTTTTTGATACTCCGGAATTTTGAATAGATTGCTGAATCCACCGCCGGATACAAAAGATGTCGAGAGAGCTTCTTCTGGATCTCTAACGCTGTTACCAAGTTTGATCTGAGTACCCCCTATAATGGTTACAAATGGACAAGTACCCGGAAATGTCGGATTAAAGCGCTAAAGAGGTTTGAAGTTGTGATGACTGGTTAGTGTAAGCTTCTCACCCCGGAGAAAAATTCAAAATCCACTGACTTTTCCTTGAGGAGATGCACCATTGTCTTCATTCAAACAATTTCCTCGAAATCCTGCTACCCCGTAGTCACTTTGATTGTCGAGATGTGATGGTTTGTATTAGATTGGGGCAAGATACAACCCCTGACCCGGTAGAAGAGCTCCCAGTAATAAACACATGAAGATACCTGACTCACCCGGAAGAATGCAAGAAAGTGACCCCCATCAGCGCGAGCTTGCCGTATTCTTCGCATTGCCTACGCAAATATTTTGGCGTTGCCTCTGCTTCACTCATACCTAGGATACCGGGAAGATGATGTTAAAAAATTTTATAGGAAGGCAGATTTTGATCTGAAATCTCACGCACTGTAAGAGGAAGATATAACATGGGTGGCTTTGACAGTACCACAGTCACGCTTGTTATATCCTTTTGGATCTAGAAGATAAATTGTATAAATAATTCGACATCAAAGAGATTGAAGAAGCACAAGAGATGTAACACACTGGGATATACGCCATCCTGAGATGGGTCAAGCTTTTTGTGGCAATATGTAGCATCTAATGCATCCAGACTTTGGAAGATGATGCCAGTTGAGAAAACGCAACTTTTCAGCAAGCATATTTTAAAGAGGATGTAGGAAAAATGTGATTGGGATATACAAGTTGTTGAACCCGGAACCCGCTATGCCGTCCCCGACTTGATACAGTTGAACCTAGAGAACCCCATATGTAAACTACGATACCGTTAATTGAAGTTGAGATTCGGACTCACCTTCAGTGGTTTGACCATGGACATGGCGTAGGAGAGATCCAAGTTACTCTCCAGGTTTTTTTCGTAGCTTTGTGCTGTTTGATCAAGTTTGCCTATCATTTGTGAATTCAAGATTTGTGTCAGTGAGATGGAAAGAGAAAAAGTATTTTCGAAATACCGGGATTCACCGCCTTGAATGGAGACTAATTGCGGCCTTTGCCCAACCATACTGGGAGAATATCTCTATGAATTCAAATCACTGGATCAGTCCCTGATGGGATATTTTGCTATCCGAAAACTCACTTGGAAAAAGATATCAAGATCGTCAAATATCACACCTCTAGGACTGTATTCGACTAAATGAGTCGTCAGTAAGTATGGGCTGGTCAGGCTTTACATCAGCCTACGTGAACTTACCAACCGCCATACTGTTCTTTTGAACTGATTTCGAGACGTAATCCCCGTAATGATACAGAGCGCTGAATAGGTAAAAGTGTTTGGATGATCAATATCTTCAATCTCATGTGCGATAGTGGTCCTTGAGTAAAGGTTGGTTGCCTACTTCAGACATTCCAATGTTGTAGTTTGATCGCAAGTGGCAAAGGGGTCAGAGGACTCTGCGTTGATCTTTTTCGGATTTGGAACCGGCTTTCGGATCAAAGGACTACCTGGTCCAACATCCATGGAATGTATTTCTCTCTTTGAAATTGTATTTCCATGTTTTTTAGTGGCCTTTTCACTAATTTTTTTCTCGAATTTGCCCTCGATGTGACGCGTGTCGAAGTGGACTGAAGGAATCACCAAGTCGAGGTGATCTGATATATATGCAGGAACGCTATACTCTTCACAAGCTTTAGATGAGAAAAGGATGTTAAGAGTTGAAATATCTTTCCCGCAAAGAAGTGGGTGGAGTGAAGAGTAAGTTACCTATATGAACATTGCCGTCTGGATGGTCGTAAACTCCATACTCGGTCTTCAAAAGTCGATTGGCTTGTGAGATGGTCAGGTCAACATCAATCCAAGCACCACCTGCACTCAATTGGATGTTTGCACCTTCCTCGAGTGCATCTTTCAACCACTCTTGCACTTGGACTTGGCTCTCTGAAGTAGGCTGGAAAAAGGCCATGATTTCCTCATTTGTCCAATGCTCGGCGTATTCGGTCGAATCAGGTGACGCGACCCGGTGAAGTTCTGATGAAAGTTTTTCAAGATTTCTTTGCTTCAGACCAAATCGCATGTTGAACTTGGTATCAGGACGAAGGATTTTTTGGTTGTTCCGGATCCAAAACGGGTTTTCGGAACGACGTTCGTGGATCACGAATTGCATTTTGTTAGGTGGTGAGGCGTTTGTAGATAATACACATAAGATAACAAAAAGATAGACATATTTCAAACATAATGTACGTGTCACTGAAGTTGATTGTGTGAGAGTCGCCATTCTCAATGTCGAAGTGACTATCTGTCCTGTAAGTTTAAAAAGGATTGAACACTGAAAGAAGATAGCGAACTCCGTGAGGGAGATGAACGCTTCGTATGTACTCCTGAGAGGAAGTATTGAAATATGACCGGAAGGCGAGATGTGTATGTGAGTCATCAGGGTGCAGTCAAAAGCTGTGCTTGCAATCGACCGAACGCCAAGGGGTATCGGTGATTAACGAGTGTCAGTGACAAGGCGACTTAATGGCGCCTTGATGACTAGACGACTTGATGACGCCTTTATGACGCCTTTATGATGAGGCCCTGGGATTGCTTAGCTATCAATCACATCGTATTTGAGTATCTTCATGTCGAAGGTCTGTAGAGCGAAGATGCTCTTGTGGGCGAGTTGAGATTTTGTCTTTCATGTACAACTATAGCCGACATATAGCTGCATGGTGATTAAAACCGAGGAGAATCACAAGACTCGGGCCGTAGTCAAAAGACCTTTGTTGAGACCGGTGAGGGAATGAAATCGCTCCAACATCCGACCTTATTTCTGGTGGCTTCAGATGCTCTCAGTTTGGGAGAGGTGCGACAGGGAGCGAGAAATGACTGTGGTTGCTTTATCACTGCAGAAGAGTCGAAGATCGTATAAATTCAACAATGAAAGTTCGAAAGTTCGATGAGCAATGAGCAATGAAGTAAAATGGAAAGGGCGATGAAAGCATCAGACGCGTCAGGGGGACAAGTGAGGACAAGTGTGATGACCCAAAGGCTTGAAGTTGACACTCCGAAAAGGGCGCGCCACAGCTGAAACGCCTTCCCTCGCACCCTGGACGCTGCGCTCCCACCTGAGGCTGATGAATTATGAAAGATATGGGTGCAAAGCATTCCTGAATCTTTTGATCTCAACGGGGCTATGCTCGACCAAGACTCGAGTCAATCTGTCACGTTTGTATGTGGGGGATTTTTCAAGCAGGATTAGGTCAGTAAGGCGTAATGCTCATTGACTCGGATATTCCGGTCTAGTGCTTGGTACTATAGCGTTCATGTGTAGGTTGATTCTGTCCGGCCTGTCGTTCAGAGGTTCTTCATTTCTTTTTCCGCAGCCGTTCTCGATGCGTTGAGGAAGTGAAGTCCGACTTTCCGAGCCCAATCAAAATGCCTAACCCCGCTTGTGACTCAAGAGATCGTTGACATCTAGCAGGATTTATTTAAAGGGTTTCTCGGATTGCAAATTTTGAGCACAGTGCAATAATAAGTTTACGATGCAGTGAGTAGTCGTACCACTGTGATTCGTGGGCTCGTGAGCGGTGGTGGATGCGATTGATCATTAATATACATCACGCACAATGACGAAAATTGCGAATATTGACTTGAGTGGAAAAATGGCGGTTCGAAAGAGCGACATCAAAAGAAAGAACAAGGAACCCACCGGTGAAGAAATCGTGATGATTTGATATTCAATTGAGACTTGAGGTGTGAATTCTTCCATTGGAGGCGAAGGGCATCAAGAGTCTCATTCAAACTTAGATCATCCCACACAGTCTACTCCACCATTGATAGATTATCAATGGTGAGTTTTCAACTGTGAAGCTCACAGCAACTCAACTTTGAACAACACTCGGCATCTGATATTTAGCTGAGTATAACTATTTGATTACAAAAAAAACTCCCACTCCGCATTCCGAATCAATCAGCTACCAGGAATCCGTCTGTGCCCTCCACTAGATTCAAGATTGAGAGAGATCTATATTTCAAGGCCCAATAACTTTGGTCTACTTCTATTTCCAGCTTTAGAGACACCGCACAAGAACAATGTCGAATGAATCCATATTTCAATCCATCAGTTCAGTTGTCTCACTATGCCGTTGGTATCTTATTTTCTCTCTTTTGCTGATCGTTTCCATTAAACTTCGATCCAGCTTTTGATATCCTTTTCAAAATTGGCGAACGAACCTTTCTATCTCCATTCTTCACGATGTGGATCCCGGTTCTAGCTCTGGCTCAATCATCACCCGAACTCTATCAATCATCTATGAGATTGCTCATGCTTGTTAGTATTCGATGGATTCTGATCATATCTTCAAGAGCTTGGCGAAATCGTACATGGGCACTCTGGCCAGAGCGCATTGATTGGACTGAACAAATTGTACTTATCACCGGTGGGGCAGACGGGTTAGGTAGAGTCATAGCAGAAACACTTGCTATGAAACATATAACAGTGGTCGTGTTGGACGTAAAGCCGTTCGTGAATAGCGGCGAGGAACTTGAATGTGAGATTCTCTCTTGACTCCCGTCAGTAAACTTCTTGTTCAAGAGTTATTCGTCACTGACCATAACTCCCAAACCTTCAATCGGATAAACTTGAGGTGTTATTTGATGAAGATGATATCCATCACTTCGTTTGCGATGTATCAAATCCAAAAAGTGTGGAAGAAGTAACCAATCGGATCAAAAAAGAAATCGGCGACCCAACCATTGTCATCAATAACGCAGGCACGGTGAATGGAAGATTGATTATTGATCTACAACCTGATGAACTTCAAAGGTATGTCGAGATAGATTCAATCAACATGAGATGGAAGCTATTGAAGAGCGAGAGAGAAAGAATGCTGACCTGAATTGATGTATTCAAAACTTTGTGATCCGATCTTCTTCATAGGTCATTTGGAGTAAACGTGATGTCTCACTTTCTCCTCTTGAAAGCTTTTTTACCCCAAATGATCAAGAATGGGACCGGTCATATTGTTGAGTCTCTATCTCTCTACGTGAGATTCTAAAGGACCACACAAAGTTCTTCTAATGTCGAATTGATACGGGTCAGGTTACAATCGCTTCTGTTTTGGGAACTATGGGAATAAGTCAAGCCTCAGATTACTGTGCTTCAAAAGCAGCTTCTATCAGTCTACACGAGTCTTTACGACTGGAACTCGATTCAAGGTTGGGGCAGATCTAATTCCTATCACGCTCTAGACATTCCATTCGATCCCTTACTTGATTTTCATGCGTACGTAGATATCATTGCCCTCGAGTCAGGACAACATTAGTCTGTCCCGGAAGATTGGAGACGAAGATGTTCGAAAAACGTGAGTTGCATTCCTTCTGAATCTATTGACTGAATCGTGATTATTTTGAGTAATATGCTACTCTCCGGGACTATCATCATACGCAGTCAGACCACAGAATAAGTTCTTCTTACCTCAAGTGGCTCCTCATGACTTGGCTAAATTGATTATTCAAAGTTTAGACTCTCATCTAAGCTCTGATATATATGTTCCAGTATATACCGGATGGATGTGGATCATACGTGGATTGCCCAGTTGGGCTAAAGACTTTGCCCATTGGATTGTAGGATCCAATGAAGCTATGATGAACTTTCAGCCTGTTTCAAAACAAGAGGATTGTGTTAAGGGGTGATGGAACACTGAGCTCTTTGGTATCTTCAAAAGCATATTCTAAAAAAAATTGCATTGGTTTTAGATTGAACCATATCAAGCTAAGCCTCAAGAAGAAATACATGGTTCATTGCTTTTTTTATACCACAATTCTGTTTCTGTTTTTTGGGGTCATTTTCACCACACACATGTCTAATCTTTCACTTCATTTTCACAGAGCACTACTTATCAAATTATGATGGTTTAATCAAAGTACACCTAGGGTTTTTCTTGTTTGAGTACAGTTCCTGTTCAAAGTCTTCATCAGAGTCTTATCAAGATAGATCTCAAAGGAAGTGAAGAATTTGTGTGTAAATTGACCACTTGAATCTGAGGACTTCTGCTTCCTTGAATCACACTGACAGTAATCTGAAATCCTCATGAGATGAGATCTTTTTGCTGAACTGAAGGTTCAGCACCCAAGACCAAAGATAAGACAAGTATGAAGGGCTTGGGCAATCTCAACCTCAAATACAACATCATCACTTCTGTCTGATCATGCAAGAAGAAACACAACTTCCATGGTTCTATCTACACCTTTTTTGTCTCTATACATTTGAAAGTCATGCATGAAAGGAAATGATGAGAGTTGGGGAAGTGAATAAATGGTGATTCTAAACCAAATCAATCTCAGTTTGATATCCAAGAACATAAGGCTTTCTTGAAAAATTGCCATTCAAAGATATGTGCTGATTCTACCTGAACCAAACAAAGTATACTGACTATTTAACTATCACTTTGGATTCTTTTAGTAGGCAGATGCTGAAGGTTTTCTAAAATAATCATGCATGATGAGTGTTTACTGAAGTAAATCCCATGGTCAGACACCTTTTTGTTTCAAGCTCTGGTGTCTGCTGAATGTGCATACAATGATTCATGAAGAGCAATTATGAGGTTGACTATTGAAGCATTGAACGCAAACACTGTTTACTAGCCTTATTTACTTCTTTTCAAGTTCAAAATTGCTTTATTGCATATATTACTATCTGAACAATCAAACTGAAGGAGACCAGTTCACCAGGAAGAGTGGTCACCTTCAGACCTCATCTGTTTTTTTGTTTTTTTAAAGTGCACTTGGCTTATTTGCAGATAACACTAACTAAACAGTACATATAACAAGGACTAGTACACCTAGGAAAGTTGGTCTTCTAATCAAAAAATGTATTCATTGACTTCAAGAAGGATAAACAATTTAGAAGTATTCCCAAGCTTATAGCTTTTTAAACCCATTTTGTGTTTTTTTTTGAAATCCATCTTTAGCCTTTTAGCCCACCCGCAGGAAAGCAATGGACCTCTGACATCTGGGTTGATGCAAGAGTCATTAGACTCCAGAACTTCTCGCGGAAAACTGATCAAGTTGATGTTTAGAGCTAGTGTGGACCTATTAATATGTCTCAAACGCCTATGGATTCAAGATGATGCTTGAAGGACGTCAAACCCTTGAGGGATTGAACATAAACTTTACGTATTTTATAGTATCTTAGTCTAGCAAGACTGGGTCAATAATTGTCTTGATGACCTATGGATCCTGGACAATGCAAGGAGGTCATTGAACCCTTTAGGGGATTGAACAAAAACCTATACTTGAAATTTTTAATTTGTATTGAATGATGTTTTGAGTCACTTGAGCCCAAACCGTAGCAAGGAGTTACTCAAACCCTTGAGGGATTGAACATCCAGTAAAACATGTTGGGGGGGATTCTAAGTTCTTAAACTTCTTGAGTCTCTTCATAGACATGTTTAGTGGCTTCCTTTCAGAGGGCTTTGTCCTGTGAGTAGTAATGAAAATGACTAAAACAGTGAGTTTGAAAGATAAATTTATAAAGAAAAGGAAACACTTTGATTGTATCAAGCAGCTTTTTTGCATTGTTCCAGCTGACTTTAATCTTGTTTTTGCGGAGTTAGGATCCAAAGATCTTCCTAGCTCTAGTGTATTGTCTGCAATATAAGAGGAACTGTTCAGTGGTTTCTTTTAATCTACACAATGAGCAATTGGGAGAGTCAGTTAGTTTTCTTTCCAAGAGGTGATTGTTGAGAGGGCTATGTTTTGCTCTCAATTGGAAGATAGCGGCTGTTCCTCCTTTGTCCAACCTCAACAGGCTTTCCAATATTTCCTTTGGTTCGCTGGTGAATGGATTTCTACCAAGCTTGAAGGGTATTGAATTGATGTTGAGAGTTTTTTCAATTCTTTTCTTGAGGCCACCTAAGCTTTTAGGAAGTGAGATAGCTTGATCTGTACTTGATGCACTCAACTTTGCGCAATTGTTGGCTTTTTTGTTCAATTCAATACCTGTGTGACCTGTGGTCCAGTGAAATTTAATTTTGGCAGTAGTAGGTAAGCTTTTGAAATTGGTTCTTATTTTGATGAATAAATGTTGTCCTGAAGTTTGAAGTGGAGCATCATTGATTAATCACAATACTCCTTGGTTGTTGCAAAATATGGCTAGTTTGGTGAGTTGTGGTCTGTGTTCTCTGAAAAATTTGTTAGCTAATTCAGTGGCTTCAACAAGTCCCATTAGTTTGGCCTTGGGGGTGGAGAAGTGGTGGTTATAAGTTATTGATACTGAATTCACTGTGGATTTGGTCACTGCTGTGGCACCTTCACCTTCTTCCTTGACTGATCCATCAGTGAAGATGACAAGTGAGTTTCTGTTTTCTCCTTCTTCAATCTGTTTTGGGCTTAGGCCAGTAGCTTCAGCTTTGGATTTATCTAAATCAAAGATCTCTCCCAGATTTCTTGTCCTGGGAGCTAGTGAGTGGGCATGAATGGTTTCAACCTGTTCATTTGCCAAGAGTCAAAATTCTGACAATTGTATCAAATCGTGAATTGGACCTGGGTGTTCTGGTGTTTTTTGATTCAATTCATGTCAAATGAAGGTGTAGGTTAGATGGTTGTCTGGGGCAGTTAGACATTTAAGAGGAAATTGTGGTGGTGTCAAGTTGCTAGTAGTGAGAAGGGAGGGATGTAAGCGTCACAATGAAGCATTTCATTTGAAGTCCCTCTAAAAGCTCCAATAATGATTCAATGAGCAGTTGTCTTTAGTTGAGAAAGATTCTTGTTAGCCTTGGTATAGTTTCTTTTTGTATACCACACTACACTGCCATAGGTGATCCTTGGCAATAAGATTGCCATTGTAAGTTTTTTAACTTCAATTGGAGGTAGTCCCAAGTAACATGTTATTAACCTTTGATGGGTTGTGTAAGCACCCAATTTCTTGATTTGGTAGAGGTGATAAGTGAAGCGTAATTTAGCGTCAAACCAGACACCTAACCACTTGACTTGTTGTTTGGGTTTGAGGCATACGTCTCCTTATAGAACAGTTGGGGGACTTTGACTTTGTTGGTGAAATGGATTAGTTGGGCTTTTTCTTGTTGAAAATTGCTCCATGGGTGTTGGCCCAGCTTAGTGAAGCTGACGCTGTTCACCGTAATTTGATTATGTTGGTCTCTAGTGACTTCGACACCACTAAGTGGACTACATTGTCTATAATCCCAATCATGATGTCTTGTGATATTGGAGTTAGAGGAGACGGAATAAGTAACAATGAAATGTAAGTGATATAGAGTATGACCAATAATGGAGATCCTTGAGGTAAAACATTATCAATTTTGAACTCCTTGGATAGAAATTCTTGTAATCTTAGATAAGTGGTTCTTTCTGATAAGAAACCTTTTACCAATTGGATTGAATATGCTGGGAAGTTTTATTCTGCAGGGTATTAATTAATCTTTCTTGCTGGACTGATGGATATGCCATTTTCACGTTCAAAAATCATCTTATGCATTTCAAGAAGAAAGACATGTGGAAATCAAACCGAACACGCTCTATGGCGTACCGCGGGTTGGCAAGCGTCGCCTCTTGAGTTTATCAACGTCGGGTTGACGTGGGTGGTTTCCCCATCTAGTACTCGTCAAAGATCGTCTTGATCGACCTCTCGTGATCTTTTGCCACTCGATTTCTCGATCAAGAATCAATCAACTTCAAGCAGAAGTCAGACTCTTTGAATGCATGGCCGATACAATCCCATCGATCGGCGTTTGGCTTCTTCATCCCGCCTTCACATTGGGTTCTCTTCCAGCGCAAATCAAGCCAATCGCACAGCAGCAATGGTTAAACGCGTTGACGCTGTGGCTCCCAACTGGCATCCTGCTTCTTAGCTTTCTTCCATGGCGCAAGGTTACAAGTCGCTTTATCGAAGACTTCGTGAACCTTTCAGACCTCGATACTGTGCACTTCGTGCACATTGACTCGCCTCGATGGAAAAAGCGTCTCCTGTTGGTCATGAGCACTATCGCTGTTCCACTTTCACTTGGCGTCCTTGCGTTTAACTTGGTCAGAGCCGGACTTCGAGGAGATGCAGTCCTATCGGCTGCACTTGCGGTGATGAGTTGGGTGTGTCTTATGTCACCGATGGTTTCGTGTACTGCGTCCCATTGATTAGCGACTGATTGCGCTCTCACCCAATGTTTGACGATTCCTGAATCATATGTACATACATCGTCACCTGAACGCGACGGCCCGCTATGGAATAACTCTGTCACACAGGCGTACTCATCATTTCATATTGTGCGGAATGATATTAGACGGCCTCCTGGTGGCTTGATGCTGATATGGCTCAGCCGGATCATCGCAGATTTGTCAACTCTCGTGATTGAATGTCAGCGACGTGCAACAGTGGTCTGGCCATTGCTTGTTACCGCCACCCTGGCTGTTGCAGCGATTTCCTTAGCAGGAACATATCCGCTCTCTCCCATCTTACCAGCCAAAAACGTAGCGAAACCTGGATCAGTAAGTTAGATTTCCAACGTCTCTTTTACCAGTCCTTATGACTGAGTTGAACTCGCGTTGTTCCAACAGCAACCGACGCAGAGCGAGACGTGCCCAGAGGACGCGGTCACATTTTGGGGCTGGATGACCTTTGGATTTGTCGAGCCTTTGATCCAATTGGCTGGTAGCCGTACATTGACTGAAGCCGATGTTTGGCAACTTTCACCATTCTTTCAACACCGTAACCTTTTTCAAAAATTCTTGATATCACCCATGTTAGTGATTTCTTAAAACCATCATATGATCGACTTCCACACATCTGATATTTGCGGTTGATTCACTGCAGGACCGGGAAGGAGTCCAAAGGCTGGATCCTTTGGCGACTTGTACGTTGGAATAAGATCGATTTGATGATCGAACTCCTCACCGAGCTTTGGTCCACAGTAGTCAGCTTTGTCGCCACCTATGCTCTCAAGCGTATACTAGACGCTCTTGCAGCAGGTGGGCGACGCAATGAGGCAGCGACCTGGGCAGCTGTACACTTTTTATGCAACCTGAGTTTTGCTCAATTTGACCTCTTCGGAAGATGGCACAGCCGGTCAGTGACATTTCTTGTATCCATTTTGACCTCTACATCATCGCATCCCCTCTGGAAATGCACCTTTTCTTCCAAAGTCGCTCAGGCGGTCTCAGTCTGTTACAATTGAAAAGGCGTGTCTTTGCCTGTTTGCCGTTTGCAGACTGGATTTCGCAAGACGCGTGCGCGGTTTCTCGCCTTGATTGATTCAAGCCATGTCTTACGCGTTCTTGGAATCGAGTCTGCCTGTCATCAATGTGAGGTGCCGTGCGATTGCACAATATCATCAATGACTATGGTCAACAAGTGCGGATGTAAACATGTGCAGCCAGAGCGTCTCACACTCTCGCAAGCGTATCAAACCCTTTTATATCCCAGAATCTCGCAAATCGGTGTAACCCGCGAGTGACCGATTTCCATATCTTGTTTCTTCTTCCTCATCATCAAAGATACACATATCCATAGCTTGTTACTACACATTAGCACCGTGGAGACACACGTGATATCATAACTCATTTCTGCATTACCTCTTACAATTTGTTATGTGAATAGGCGATGCTACGAACGAACGCGCGGTCAACTTTTCAATATATTGCACCACAAAGCGCTTCGTCGTAAAGATAAAAGTACACTTGCTACAGCTATCACGAACTCAAAAAAGGAGCAAGAGGAAACAGAGAAGAGCAGCGCAAACATAGGAAAGGTCACTATTTTTATCCTTTGATATCTTCTATCTAAGGCTCCCTTCATATCCATTCCGACATGTACTCAATTGCCTGATTATTATTGACTCCTCACAGATATCAAACCTCATGGGCGGCGACGCATACATCGTGGCCGAACGTTTTTGGGGGTTTGCGGCAGTGGTTACCTCACCATTGAAGCTGGCTCTATCGCTCATCTTCCTTTACAAGTTGGGTCGCCCATTTACGGTCTGTTATCTGAACAGGTCCAATAATTGAATTTGACTTACTTCAATTCGTATCTCAGGTTGCTGGGAATCAGTGCGCTGTTAGGAAGCTCTATGGTTGCACTTGCCTATTTATTGAATTGGCCGTTGATCAAGTTTGATGTGATGGTATGCGAGTTTTCATCTCAGCCAATTAAATGCTTCCTTGTTTTGACACTTCTGCTATGTATCCTGGGATATAGTTTGCTCGGTCATACTCTACGGCACGCGATAAAAGAATGACTATAGCAAATGAGGCGATCCAATGCAAGTCATAAGATCTTGTATCAAGAATTTTATCAAATACCGCTGAAATTTGGCTGCTCTGATCTCCGTTTACAGCGATCCGATTCTTAAAGTATATGGGTTGGGGTCAATCAAATCGTTTTCTGCTCCAGCAGTCTCAATCAGCTGAATCTTGCTCCATTCCTTAGAATATCTGTGGGCAGGTCGTGTAGAAGAAGCACGTCGACTTGAGCTAAAACTACGAGTCAAACAGATGCTGCTTTCTACTGTGATCTCGTTCATCTGGATTTGGGTTCCAACAGCAATCCTCCTAGTGTCTTTTTGGTCACTCACTACCTTGTTTGGTCGGCCGCTTACTGTCAGTATTGCGTTCACGTCAATCTCATTATTTGCTCAACTTCAGGGAGCTCTAAGAGCACTTCCGAATCAAATCACATCGTGGCTCAGAGGTATAAGTCTAGTGAATTGTCTTTGGCCCCTTTCGACTCGATGCTTACCTGAACTTGCATGCCTTTAGCGTATGTGTCTGTCAAACGTATCGAAGATTTTCTAGCGGAGGAAGATGTGCCACAATGGGTTTGTGGTATCAACGATACCAGCCGTGTCTCCGTTGCACCTGGCCAGATCAACTTTTGCGATGAAGCTATCTTTGCTTGGTCGAGTCAGGCTGATGATTTCCGGATTGGCCCTCTCTCTCTCTCGTTGCCTGCTGGACGCCTCACACTAGTCACCGGTCCCACTGGCTCCGGTAAAAGCACATTTCTTGCTGCGATACTGGGCGGTACGTGTCAATTCCCAAAATCCCCCCGTGTACTTGTGATATTTTTCTGGCGGATCATGATGTTTCTCGATCTTTTCGACCAATTGCAGAGATTGGTTGTGTGGAAGGTCGAGTGGAAGTTGAAAAGGCTGGAGGCGCACTAGCTTATGCATCTCAAAGCCCTTGGCTTGAATCCATGAGTATTCGAGATAACATCCTGTTCGAAACGGCCTGGGACAAAAGTCGTTATGGTCTGTCATAAAACCCAAGAATACTCTGTAATTCGCAAACTTATCCATACATACCTTTTTGGTTGTCATCTATAGAATACGTCATAGATGCATGTGCTTTAAGACAAGATCTAGCCATATTCCCCCATGGAGATCTCACAGGTAAGCAAGCACATCTCGACAGACTATGCCAGACACATATTCATACAGCCTGTACACAGAGATTGGTGAAAAGGGTATAAGTCTCTCGGGCGGACAGAAGGCAAGGTAAGCTTGTGATCACGAATGATTATTCCCATCTGAGAGATAGTTTCTTACGCTACCTTTCTTATAGGATCGCACTTGCTCGTGCACTCTATTCAAGCGCCAAGGTCAGCCTGACAACGCAAAGTTTTGAACACCAATATCTGATCTCGTTGCGATTTGTTATCAGACTGTTCTCCTTGACGATCCACTCGCCGCTGTCGACATGTTCACTGCGCGCAAGCTAGTCGACGATGGTTTACGCAGCTCCCTTCTCAAAGATCGCACCGTTGTACGTTGCTGCGACCGCCTATGCCATTATCTTTACCATTTTCATGTCGAAACATGTCTTTGACTGATACCGATCCCCAAAACCAGGTTCTGGTCACCCATCACATCCGACTCTGTCGCTCTGCTGCTGACTTCATCATCGAGCTACGCGACGGTAAAGTTGTATATGCCGGCCCTCCCTCGGGGTTCGAACAATCTCCAGCAGAAGAAGTTGACGACACTGTCTCCGCTGACCAAGATAGTGAAGAAGTCTCAGGAAATGAGACAATCAACACAGCCTCACTGAAAAACGCAGTAGCATCAGGAGGCGAAAGTACAGGTGCAAATAACTTGATCGAGCCCGAGAAAAGATCTGAAGGACGCGTGACAGGTTACACCTATCGAACGTATTTTCGTGCCGCCGGTTTCAGATACTGGTTTTTTCTGGTCATATTGGTCGTGTATACACGATTAAGCGGTGTGTGATATTTCATTTATAACAATTTTTCTTGCCGGTGGACTGATATCTTCTCTCATCTCGATAGCATTCGCTGTTCAGTGGGCTCTGAAAGTCAGTAGAACTAGACTTCGGGTTTGCTCTGAATATTTCCCACGCTGATTTTGAATGTTGAAAGACCTGGGGAGAAGCATATCCGGGTAAAGTTATTGCCCTCTTCAATTGGCCAGATCCAACATCCGGGTTTCCAAGCCCAGACCTGGATGTTCATCCTTGGCTGAACCTATACTTGATGATCAGTTAGTTCATCATTCAATCTTCTCACCTGATCTCGTTCCATTCATGCTTATTGAAATTGATAATAATCTGCTATTCTCAGGTATCAACAGTGGATTGGTAATTCTTCTCGGTCAGTTCTAAGAAAGTTGCCCGATATGAGTAATTGGAATTCCATAACAGAATTTTACTTCACACATCAGGGCTCTGCGTTGGGAATTTTATTGCACTCAAGGCATCTAAAAATCTTTTCTCTGCAATGTTAATCAGAGTTGTAAGGGCACCCACAAGATGGTCAGACATGAATTTCGTTTCTTCACATATTCCAAGATTTATACTCCTTGAACTGATCCTTATCTTGGTTCTGAGACAGGTATGACGTCACACCAGTAAGTGGACCCGTTTTCTTTTTTGTATCTTCTAGCCCAACACACTGATGCATTCGATGACCACAGACTGGTCGGATTCTGAATAGGTTCGTTTCAGATATCGATACAGTAGATTTTTCTCTGCAAGGGACGGCAGAGGGTGCGATCAGAGGTCAATATGGATATCATCATTGCTTCATCAGATTCCTAGCTAATGATTGATGTACAAAAAGGGGTCATTGGATTTCTTGTCTCACTCGGAATTGTGATTTGGGTGGTTCCAAGCTTCACACCATTGGCAATATTGATCGCGTGGTTATACATCAGGCTTGGGCCGGCGTATGTGAAAGTGGCAAGGGATCTCAGACGACTTGAATCAGTCTCAAGAAGTCCGATGTTTCAAAACTTCTCAAATGTATGTTCTTAATCTATCATGATCCTCAACTACTTCCGCGAGAGCTGAACTACGAAGATGCTCAAAAATAGTTACTTCATGGAATACAATCTATTCGGGCATATGCTGCGGAGGCAAGATATCAGAATCTGTTCTACAAAGCATGTGATACCTTTCAAAGTGTGTTTTATCTTCTTCTTTACTTCGTGATACCAAGGGAAACTTAGTTCGGATCTTCTTGATAGCTATGGACCATCATTATTGGTTGGCCAACTTTTGGCTCATGTGGCGCTATGACTGTGAGTCTGTTCCTGCGAGGTCTTGATTTGCTAATATGCTACTCACCTCTATGACAAACAATAGGCTTGGGCTCTGTAGTTGTATTCCTTACGACAATATTTGCACTGGTCTCTGGAGTAGATGAGGGGTATGCTGCCATCAGCGTGGTACAGGCAGAGATGTTTGCGTCCGCAACAAGAGCCCTGGTGTCGGTTTTTGCTCAAGTAGAATTAGATTTCAACGGTAAGTGACTTCAAAGAGCGTACCATTATTTGATTTTTTCTTCCAAAGGGCACCCAAGGATTTGTCTTCAAAACTGACTGAATTCGGTTCGAATTTTGAAGCCATTGAACGAGTTACCGAGTATCTGAAAATACCTCAAGAAGCGCCTGCCATAATCGAAGATGCTCGTCCACCAGCTTATTGGCCTTCCGATTCAGCAGGACTAATTGTTGAAGGGCTTGTTGTCAGATATGCACCACATCTTCCTGCTGCATTGAACGGTCTTTCGTTTGACATTGCACCGAATCAGAAAGGTGAGTACAGTGTACCTGCAGTATAAAGTATGTTTCTGAGATTTTGTTGTGCATTGTAAAGTGGGAGTGGTGGGTAGGACTGGCTCAGGTGAACTATTGTTTATATTGTTGTGTATGATGAATCGGATCATGATTTGCTCATCAATTCTATGGTGGTTCTTTTTCTTTGGTCTCAGGCAAATCCACTTTAGCCATGTCCCTTTTAAGAATCATTGAAGCAGAGGAAGGCAAGATCATCTTGGATGGGATCGATGTTCGTCGGATTGGCTTGGAAGATTTACGCACACGAATCGTGAGTCAGGACACATTGTCTACCGTTTCAATTGAGAGCTCTTCCTGTCCCGATCTATACGCTGATCCCGGATCTATGTGTACGGCAATCGGGACTACATCTAGACAATTGTCAGTCAAGATGTGACTTTATTCGAAGGATCTGTGAGGACCAATCTAGACCCGCTGAATCTTCATAGTGATGAAGAGATGTGGGAAGTCTTGAGAAAATGCAACCTGGCCAGTACAAGATCAGAAGTGCTAGTGGAAGCTGTGGATGATGGTGGTGCGTTGATAGAAGGTTTGGATATGAGATTGAGTGAAGGTGGGAAAAGCTTCAGTGCTGGTCAACGTCAGTTATTGGCATTGGCTCGAGCCATGCTAAGGGAAAGTAAGATGGTGATCATGGATGAAGCTACTTCTTCGATAGATCTGGTGACGGATGACAAAGTGAGTGCTTGAATTATTTTCATCAAATATTGGTATTCCTCGCACGCTTTTCTTTCAATACTGATCTCAAAAATTAGATCCAATCCACAATTAGGCAATGCATGAAATCATCAATGGTGATTACAATAGCCCATAGACTTCTAACAGTCATAGGTATGTCATCAATCTCCTCTACATGATAACCGATCTGCAGGACATTCTGTTACGCCGGGTATTAATGTGTTGGTGTTTTCGTAGATTATGACAAAATTATCGTCCTAGAAGAAGGCAAGATTATAGAGTTTGATACGCCGAAAAACTTATTAGAGAGGAAAGATGGACACTTCAGGAAACTGTGTGAGACGAGCGCTGATGCGGATATTTTGTTTGAGAGATCATCTGCATCTGATCAGATATTGCACATCTGAAAAGACGTGTGTAACTTACATCCTGTTTGAAGATCCACAACTAGCTTGAGTGCTGATGGTGATTGGGTTTCCACCTTTTGAAAAGTCTGTTTGTTATCATTGAAGGTGAAGTGGGAGACGGAGAAACGGGATACACAATTGGCCTTGAATTAGGATGGCCTTGTCAAAAGATATATACATACATATTATCATTGTGTGATTATAGCTACAAGTGCATTGAAGAAATAGATAAAAGGGATTGATCATGTTATTATATATAATCCCATATGATTGTGAATTGTTGCGATGCAAACATTTGGTTTTGTTTTGAGATTGATGATCGAATCCTTGAGATTTCGCCTCTCTGACTGAGGTCCGGTCTTGATTAGGGAACTCTCTCGTCGGTAGCAGCCTGCTCGCTACTAGTCAAGATCGAATGAATCTCTACCAGCCTTAAGCTGTCGAGGTGAACTAAGAGGGTACCCGCGCAAATATGGCTTCATCACGTAGACTTACAGTTTTACTAAGTACGTCAGACAGCTTGGATCAACTTCGTACCTCATAGCCCTTCGGCACTCGAGTCCAGTTACAGCGACTCGTTCCTTGTCCATCTATACATGTTTCGAAGCTGCTTTCAGGTCATCACAATGGATTAAAGGTTTTTCTGAATATTCTAATGCTCCTGTGAAGCGTCAAGATTCTTCTCAACAGTAGAAGCATCGAAAGCGCGAATACTGAGATATGTAAACTCAATCTTGACATCTTCAAAATGTCTACGCTCGGTTCATGGTTCCATAGTTCCGATAACGAGTCTTTCGAGTTCAGGCCAAGCCATCCTCTGCCGTAAAATTCTGTCTTGAACCCTGCTAAGAAAGTGTGGTGAGGGAATAGAATTTAAACAAAGACTTACGATTTCTGGACTTTCGAGACAATCGAATATTGTGCAAAGTTCATTTGGATATCTTCCATTGATAGTCAGTGACTTGAGAGATTGTAACTAAAGTCGAAGATATCTGGAAATTGTTTCTTGAAATAAAATTAATGATGAATCTCAAGGGTTTCTAGCGAGTGTTGGAATTGATTGATGAACTTCATCAGTGGTCTCCCGCAATCACCCGCATGATTAGCAACACTGAGAGACTTGAGTGAATTGTTCCAGTTGATTGAGCACCATGAGCTGTGAGGAAGAAATGGTCCCAAGAGTGACAAGTGCTCCAGCTTTCGTAACGACGCGAGAGCGAGACCAAGTGTCTGGTATGCAGCATCAGATTGGAAGTCAGGTACGACCTCAGCCGGCCTAGAAATATATTCGAATTGGGTCAAATGTGGCATACAATTGATCACTTGAGCCAATGTTCCATACTCGAACCAAGTAGGTTCTCCGATAATCTTCAACACATCAAGATTCCTGTATTGTGCAACATAAGATAAGATCTCTCGAGTAAGGTCTTGAAATGTTACCCATGTCATTTGGAGTGAACCATTTGGATTCAGTTGATCTACGAAAGAAATCTCAAGGTCAAAACGCTTGATCCTCGGCCCGACTAATCGAGCTAAAGCATCTCTTGTCATCCTTAGAAACGGAAGTAAAGCACCACATAGCAGATCATCAAACGAAAGAGAGATTTCTACCTTGATATTACGAACATGGTAAGCAATATCGGGTCCAACTTTGAGAAGTCTTTCTAGAGATCGGATTGACCCTTGACTTGGAGGAGATCTTAAGTTTATCAAAACGTTCTAGAAAAAAAATAGCTGTGATCAACCACCCGAGATGTTTTTCGAGAAAGAAAAAAGTATTTCGAATCTCTGCTTACTTTCCACGTGTGACGATTGCAATGCTCGAACATCTCACGGTTCAAGCATGCTAACCTACTAAGCCGGGTTCCTGATAAGTTGAACAATATTTTCAGCATAATCAGTATAAGATAAAATGATGACATCGGAGGGAAGAGAGCTTAAATCACCAGGGGCAGCAAGACCGTTTCGAGGATAACTAGGTTGGGCTAGATCAGAATGAATGTACAAATCTGTGATATTATCGACAATTTCCGGTGGAAGCTTTTGAAATAAGTGAGAAAATGAAGTCGCCATTTTCATTCAATCTTATGCTAAACGGATCCTTCGGTGTTTTTGGGTAATTTGGTTATAAAGAAAGACTTTCGATGAGGTATGCGAGGTATTTTCCGGGATTCGATAGTTTCAATGCCCATTACTAATTAGAAACTGCGTGTTTTATTTCTATCGTCTATTGATATTCTCACCACAGTCTCAGCTTTCACCTTTCATAAGCAGACATCTTCATCATTTCGGGATGACGGGTTGAAGAGCATTTTATGGCCTATACCAAAAGCCGGTGCTTTTCACTCCTGAATGCTTCAACACATTTTGCTTCGCGTGGATTTTTTAGCATTGCATTACATCTCCCAGATGATCCCATACTCGAGTGTTATGGATGACCATCCGCGAGAAGTACACAACAAATCAGGGCGAGGTGTTTGGAAGGACTAAATCACACACTGGATTTTCGGACGATCTTCGCAGAGACCATACTCTCATAAAATGCTTGATCGTCTTGAACTTCTCAAACTGATCGTGTTTAAATCCTTTGGATGTGACTGACCCCAGTCGCGCTAGAGTGCGACATGCATACCCATTTGGGCGGTTCAAATTCAACAAAGAGTTTTGGAAAGTGCTTTGGTTGATATTTTGATGTGTTCAAGTAAACTTGACAATTTTTTCAATGCGGGACCCGACATCAGGTTCGTGGATGGTAGAAAAGATTGAGGGTTATGAAATTGTTGGAGTAGAATTGAGTGTCATGAAGAGCAATGCTGACGACAGGATGATCAGGACCAGATGGCCGTACATATGTGTGCGTCGGGGCGGGTCAGTCAAGTCTGGGAAGACCCAGACACTTGAAAGTTGAATGTAACTTTCTGCCAACTTGGTTAGCTTGAGTCATCCTCAGTTTACCATCAACACCAATTGTCGTCAAACCTATCAACATCATCCATTCGAAAGAAGCTCCATTCATAACTTTTTATTAATCACTTCCCTAGTCCATCGCACACCATGGCGAGCCTACTTCAGAGTCTACCTCAGCCCGTTAATCCGACCGTCGAACTCGTTGAAGAAGACCAAGGAACCATCGCTCAATCTACTCAACAACTCACGCTTGAAAACCAGATTACGATTCCTCCATATGGCTCACGGCGCGGTTGGAAGCCTCGGTTACCGGATCAGTACGTAATAGTTGAGGTTTTCACGTACATCTACCATCTCACTTTCTACTTCTGAACGGACCGATTTTCTGTTTCACTTAGTTTTGGGGATGGAGGAGCTTATCCTGAATGCCACCTGGCTCAGTACCCGCTGGAGATGGGTCGTAAGAAGCATGTGAGTTCACTTCTCTTTTGATCTCGACGGATTCCAACACTCACTTCTACAATTTTATCAGGCTTCAGTTGGGAACACTTTAGCCTTGACTGTAGATGGGGAAGGAAAGATTGATTACACGAAGATCGCCAAACAAGGTCATCGAGATGGACGACATGTGCAAGCCCAATTCAAAGATCTCGTTCCACTCGCTCACCGGGCAGACTTATCAGCTGAAGCTCGTAGTATGGAACGACCCTCAGAAGAAGAAGTAGACGCAACCACTCAGAGAACTCGAGCAGCCCTCGAGAAGCTTACCAACTCAAAAATCAAAGCTGCTCAACCTAAACATGTACCCGAAACAGGTGGTACAGTAAGTTTTGTACGTTATACGCCTAATACGATGGAAGGTTCAGCAGATGGACCAGGAAAACAAAGGATTATCAAGATGGTAGAAGTTGTAGAAGACCCACTTGAACCACCACGTTTCAAACATAAAAAAATTCCACGAGGTCCACCTTCCCCCCCTGCACCTATCTTACGTTCTCCCCCTCGCAAAGTTACCAGTTTAGAACAAAAAGAATGGATGATTCCGCCTTGTATCTCGAATTGGAAGAATAACAAAGGTTACACGATTCCACTTGATAAACGATTGGCGGCTGATGGTCGCGGACTTCAAGATGTAATGCGTTTTTCTTTTGATTGGAATCATTTATGACTACTGACCATCGTTTTATTTTCTCCTATAGACTCATATCAACGATCGATTTGCGCAATTGTCCGAATCACTTTATATCGCTGATCGACATGCAAGGGAAGAAGTCAGACAGCGATCGTTACTTCAACAACGATTGGCTCAGAAAGAAAAAGAACAGAAGGAAGAAAACCTACGTCTATTGGCACAAAGAGCTCGAGAGGAACGTTCTGGGATTCCACGAGTGGTGGCTGCTTCAGGAGGTGGAGCTATGCCTACAAACTTGGCAGGGTATGGAAGTGACTCAGATGAGAGTGATAAGGAAGCCTCTGGTTCCGAAAGTGGTGCAGAAGATGGTGATGAAGCAGCAGCAAAGGCTAGAGACGAATTAAGACGAGAAAGACGTAAAGATCGAGAACGTGAGATGAGAATGAATAATATGGGTAATGAGAAACGAGCTCAACATCTTGCAAGAAGCCAAAATCGAGACATCAGTGAAAAGATTGCATTAGGCTTAGCTAAACCTACTATGTCAAAAGAATCGATGATCGATTCACGTTTGTTCAATCAAGAAAGTTATAGTGGTACATTTGGAGATGAAGATAGTTACAACCTATATGATAAACCTCTCTTTGCTGGTAGTTCTGCTGCTGCTGCTATTTATAAACGTGGTGGAGCGCAGGATGGGGCTGATGATGGTGAACGGTATGGTGGTGGAACTGAGGAAGGGATCACTGGTGCAATGAGGAATGATCGGTTCGGACTTGGTGTTGCTGGTAGAGGATTCGAAGGAGCGGATTTGCAAGAAGCACGGGATGGGTCAGTTTCATTTTTTCTTCAGTGTGTTTGTTGTGGATATAACATTGATCTAAATATGCGTTCGGTATAACAGACCTGTGCAATTTGAAAGGGACACGATGGCTACGGCTGATCCGTTTGCGATTGATGCTTTCTTAGATGAAGCTAAGAAAGGGGTAAAACGAGGTTTAGAGCATAGAGGAGGTGGAGATGAAGAATCCAAGAAAAGAAGAAGTTGATTTGGTTTTCTTTCTATCTTCTGAAGCTGAAAATTTTCTTTGCACTTTATAAAGTGAAAGAGGCAGATGATGAAGTTGTGATGATGAGGATATGATGATGATTTTTGTATAATGAATTGTTGTTGTGTGTGTTTGATCATTGTGCCTAGCTTTTGAGAAAATTGAAGATCAAAATCATATCATGGTATCGGTACTCTTGAATGACTTTATCTCTCGAGGCCTTTTTAAGCCTAGTGTCACTTGAAAGTTATGGACTCTGGATTGATGGACATACAAATTCATCTAGTTTGATGGCTTCATGATCAATTGGCTTATCCTCAATTCATTGAGAGTATGAGATTTCAAATATCCTACAAAAGTCCCTTCACTATTCTTTATGTGGTGTTTAACTTGAGATAGCACAGATGCAATAGATGCAGAATGATAAGAAGATCACTCCCAACACCTAGTCCCATACTTGTCTGTCCCAGGATCACCATATTTGATCGATGCTGTTTGGTGTATTGCCCAATCCAAAGGTGTGATTCAGGATGTGATGCTCAATATAGACTGTAACAGTCATACCATGTACATCTTTTTGCCTTTGTTCATCACTGGACCTTCATGGAGCTTGAATCAATAAATCGTATCCACCCAATGGTAACTTCTCATTTCGATACTTTCAAAAGCTTATAAGTTCAATTCCTGAAAGATCAATCAGACAGACATATTGGTTGGTACTCCCAATGAGACACTCAAATGGTCAAAAAGTGTAGCAAAATTGAATCACAAGATGCAAAGAAGTAACAAGTATTTCAAACGAGTCAACACCAGGTTCAAATGAAGAAGCTATAGAGATAGATGGGCTGAGGATTCGTTCTGGTTTATGAGTCTCATTGGATTTGTATCTCATCAAACATATTTGTCAACTATAACAATGACCTAGTTGTCTTCTTGGTCATCTTTATCAGGGTTGGACTTGAGGCGCACATCTCATTGGAATATATAAGACTTATACAACCTATGGTTCTCTGGTCAATACCAGACATTTCTATCCACAATTTTCTTGAGTTTCTCACATCTGTGAAGCAATTATGTACTCAATCCATGATTCCCACTACACGCCCACTTTTCTTATGGGAAGCCAACTTGGTCCAACTCAAAGGCTCAATCATCTGGTACAGTCAATTCAAGACCTCCATTAAATTTTGATGATAGATTATCACGATGTGTACGGAGATCATTGAATTTATAGCACCTTTATAGGGCTTATAAATGAAGGTAATTGCAAGTATGAAAAAAAGATTCGACAGCTATGACAACCAGTGTTGAATTGTTGAGAAATTGTAGATAAGAATAACAATTGACATACATGAATTTGAAGAAACAAAAAGGTAGAATAAACAAAGAAACATTATGCAGATGGTACCAGTCGATCAAGACTTAGAGATCAATTAAAAAGCTTTATCTCAAAATGATCTGTGATGCAGAGAAGGGAGAAAATATCGAAATGATATGAAGGATGAGAAGAGAACCATCATAAGAAGAAAATGAAAACTTCTCATACATTATCTTTCTTTGGGAACTGGTGAATCTAATCTATTAGAAGATTTATTAGGTGCAGAAATTTTGTGAGCTAATTTACGAAAGAATGAAGTAGCAGTCATTTTCTCTTTCGATGCCTTATGCTTATAACGTGATGAGATACTCTTGATATCTGTAGTTTCATTCAAATCTGGTGTTGTTGTTTTGATAAAACGGTGTGAATCTTGACTGTGTTCTAATTCCCATGGGCATACTGTATCAACTGTTACAGGTAGTATATCCCGGGTGAACTTTCGTGAAGGTAAAGTGCCTGATCGTTTGGGCTTTGTAGGAACCTTTGGTAAGGTGCCCTCGGAACCTCTTCTGGGAATTTCTGATGTGAGATGTGTAGCGTGAATAGGACTCTTGACCGGTTTAGGAAAAGAGGGAATGTTGGTTTCATTGGGTTGGATTGACAGGGGTAGACAGGGATTCATCACTGGGCTCTTGCCGGCGAGAGCTGCGCTGGGTGTCGAGCCGCCTCCTGAGCTTATACCACACGAGCTCTCTGAGCTAGGATCAATAGAGCTCCTCAAGCTGGGACCAATAGAACTACTCAAGCTGGGACCAGTAGAGCGGTTCAGGCCTAAATCTGCTGAGGATCCAAAACTCGAGTTACTCGAAGGTGATTTAGGTGCTTTGTGTTCCGCATATGCCGAAATGTTCTCCATTAGGCCATCATCCTGCTGTCCAGTTTGGAATTCGGGACCATCTTGACTAGAGATCGCGGGTAGGCCTGATGCGGAGGTAGAATTCTCGGGAAAGTTTGCTGCACAGATCGCAGAAATATTTGTGGGCATTTCAGGCAAGTCGGATTGCTGGAAGTGAGCAGATTGTTTAGGTGTTACCAACGGGGTGAGAACGGGCTTTGCAGTAACAGTTGCAACCACAGCCACAACCACTTGAAAGTCCTCCGGACATTCGTCTGGATCGCTATCAATCTCCATATAGCTATCCCTAGGTGCTTGCCATTTGCGAAATGGTTTATGACGAGTCCTAGAAGTAAAGGATGATTCACCGCCGTTCAAGTTGAACTCACGACTCAGAGATTGCAGTGATCGACTGAATCTTCTTTGGCGCAGAGTTAGACGACCAGACGATTTCGATTGAAAGATGGGTCGGGTTGGCGAACTCTGGTCAGTTTGAGTAAAAGTAAGAGCATTGCTATCGTCTGGGTCAATTTCGATAGAAGTTGGAGTCATTCTGGATAAATTAACTTTTCCTGTCTCATTCTTCTCTAGATTTCTACGACGATCGATTATGTTGTTTTCAGTGTTAAGGACCTCATTCTGACTTCGATAGGATGAAGCCTCTTTGTTGTAAGTAAAAATTTGGGTTCGACTTCTAACAAGTGGCTTAAAAGAAGGAAGAGAAGTCAGGGGGCGCTCCGTTACAGAAGGAGAGTTCATGTTGAAGTTTTGATGAGCTGGTTCGTTAGGATCGTTACACCAGTATGTCAGTATCAATGCTGAACTATTCAACAAACAGGGTACATACGCTTACCAATAGTCCACTGATCAGATATACTCTTACAGTCCGTCACAATTGATTTTTCGAGGGCTCAAATACTTCAAGTATCAAATAAATAGAAAGATAGAGAGAAACAACTGTGCAAAGAAGGATTAGAAAGGTGCGTAAGAAATTTGAAAATTATGCTTCAATAATGTACACTAGATCCTCACCTTATAATCAAAACGCGGACGATAAACCTTGGTGGAATTGCTTAAATTTGCAGATATTTGCTAGACTGGTGAAACGGAACGGAGCGGAGTGATATTCACCTCGATTCGCAAGTATGTTTATGTTGATGGAACGATGGTGATAGGTTGAATGGAGGTGGTACAAATGAAAAGACCAACGTATCACGGTAGGAGTTGTTTCTGATCAGCTGGCACGATGGTCCAAATCTTTGATGCTTAAAGGTCAAGACGCATGGGAAGATAAACATCAAAGCTTTAAAGATAAAGCTCCCAGAACCTCCAAAAACCAGCAAGCTTGATGCATGAGGAAAAATGACTGGATTTTCCTTTTGGGGACCAAGCAATCCTCGCGGGTACCGTGTGCGACTCCAGATATTTCGATCCAAAATCGAACTTTGCTTGTCTTTGAGGTATCGAAGCTTACTGAGACGGGTTCAATTTCGCCTTGAAGCGGGAAAGCTCTAAAGACATGCGCTGGTCCACGGAGATCGGTGCATTAAGATACTCGCGCTAGGTAGCCTATGATCTCATTTGTTAAAGCCCTGGAATGGAGCTCTTGACATCTTAGAAAGAAGCTGATCGCTCTCGAAGTGCTTTTCATGTGGGTCGATTCGTGACATCCTCTTTCCTTGAGCTCGTTCGTTGTCGATTTTCTGCGTAGAAAGGAACTCGCATTTCGGAAGAAAGATTCAAGCGAATGAAGTCGCTTGAGTCCAATGATACACCAGAGGGTGGCATATGAAATGGCCCTAGTGTTCTATGGTCATCACCCTCTTGCCTGGTTTCTAATTACACAATGCCTTCATATGAGATGACTGTGCAGAGTTAACCAAGGCGGGTGTGGCCCATATAACAGAACGGTCGTCTAGATGGCCTCCTACTTTTCCTTCGACCGATGGGATGAATACATAGAGGAATGGAACTTCCGATTAGATAAGTGCTGACTGGGTGATCTGATCCCGATCATTTCTCGATGAAAGTGAAAGTAACAATCGAACGATGTGATGTAGCGATGAGAAGCTAATGATGGAAAATTTCGGAATCATAAAACAGGACATCCTCTGTGGTCCCATGGCCGTGATTGAGCTCACCGGCGTTGATCGCATGGCGCCATCGATTTCAGCGAGTTGCGAGAAAGTCATCTCGCCCTCATTCCTGACTCTCTTTCTCAGTCGTTCGTCTCAAAGTTGCAGATTGATGATAATTAGATCCATCCTTTGTCATAAAATCTCCAGTCTTGACCTGTCTTGACATTTGTCACGGTTCTCAATTATCCATCGTGACTTGGATGTGATTTATATGCTATTGGACTCGCGTTGTATATACTGTCATCCTTCAAGCCTCATACGGTGCCAAAGGCTTGTGCTCAATTCAATCCCAATTGTAATCATACCCTTGTACAAATTTTTAGATGTCTAGGTCTATATTTCCTTGGTATCTAGATCCTGAACGGTAATTCCATCAAACACCATTGAGTTGCATAAATTATTAAGTATCTACACCCTCAAATTAATCGTGGTGAAAGGATCAAGTGCAAGTCATACTTAATTTGGGTACGTGAATATCTCGTGATTCAAATTTGTATCATTTCCCAGTGAAAGCAAATTGTCAATTTCCTTTCAACTCTCCTTTCCCATGCCTTTGATGAGCTAATCTCCAATTCAGAACTTCATCACCCTTCTTGAGTCAATATAAATTAATTAACTTGACTGATTCGTATCTAATGCTTTACATCAACCGGCTTTACTCATACTGCGTTTCTTAACCAATCGGTCATATACTATCAGCTTGCAATTCTCTGACACCATGTGCTCAAAAGTCTCAGTGACAAATTGTCATCAACTCAATCCATCACCTTCTCTCGCTATACGCACTGTGAGCTATTCTTCATCTGACTCTTCAAACATTCATGATAGCTTACCATCTTCTTTCTCTCTTGTTTCTCTTCTTTGATTGATTCTATACAGAAGGCACCTCTTTCCCGAACGAAGATCGAATCAGGAACTGCCAGTCTCTACTCTCAAGCTTCTAAACCGACCATTCCGCGTACACCGACTTATCAAGATCACTACCCGAACCAAAATCCACCGCCATTTGGAATGATCAAATCAACAACCGATCATCCACTCAGTTTCCTCAACAGTCCTCCTCCCAACATGCAAACTTTCGATCGGAATCGTCACGCAGACCCTGTGTCGATGTATTCGGGTCGCGAGAGTGTCTATTCACATGCATCAATGGCGCGGAGCGATTGGACTCCTAACACTACTCCTAGCCTTCAATCCCCTATAACTCCAAAGACAGCTGCAAGTGATTATAACAAATCACCATTACAAAGTTTTCCAAAATCTAAGACAGCCAGTTCAACTTATTCTGTCTCGGATAAAGAAATTGAAGATGAAATTCAATCCAGAGGATCAAATGAATCACCAAGAGAACCGAAACGTAGCTTACTCGATCGACCTAGACCTATCAGTAGAGCCAGGACTCCAACTTTTTCAGCTCCTCATGCTGATACTGATAGATTGTTTCATAGTGTATTAAGAACTTCTAAATCATTTGATCGTGGTCGTAGGTATTGGTTGAGTAATCCGACATCAGAGGATTCATTACCACCCGTACCAAAAATTCCAAATCAATTTCAAACACGTAAATCTAGCTTATCGCATTTACAAACCCATCATAACTTGAACTCTTACGGAAGTCCGAAAGCAAGTAGGACTAATACTGATCTACATCATCATCAAGAATTCGAAAGTATGTATGAGAAAGGAGAACATCATTTAGATTCAAATCGGTCTCTGGATTCTATGAATCTCTTTGATAATCAATCTCCTTGTCTTACTCTAACAAATCCGGCTATGGTCGATCTTAATCCTCATAAACCAAGTCAATCTCGTAAAGGTGTCTTTCCTCAAGGCATCAATGCTATTAAAAATCAATTAAAACCAAGAAGGTCTGGAAATCAATGACAGGTATTTTATTCAAGATTACCATCTATCGTAGTTTACTTCATCTAGTCAGTCTTGATTCTTGCAGTCAACAAAGTTTATATTTGGGTTTTCATCAATCGCGTGATTTTTGTCAAAAACGATTTGATTTAATCTCATTTATTTATCTTTTGGCTGGTGTGGTAAATCATGAAAGGAAGAGTAGCACATTTTGTGCATTTTTTGTTTTGGCTTGTTTCACTTCTTATACATTCCTTTTTTATTTTACCATAAGATGTATCAAATTGGAAATCTTTATTTCAAACTAAAATATCCTCTTCTATTTCTTATCACTTTTAACTTTTGAGTTTTCTTATTCACTCTGATTCTAGTTTTCTGTACCTTTTCCTTTTTGGTTATTTTGTTTTCTTCTTTGGTCTATTTGTTTTTTTTCATTTGGGCTAATCTATTTAATAATTCATTCATAATTATTGATGTTTTAAATTTTGAAATAGATATAAAGTTTTTTTTGTTTACTTTAAGAACATTTATTTCAATAAGATCTTTATTTTACTAGATGTGATTGTCTGATCACAAACAGGAGTTTAGCTTGAAAGTAAGCACTGCTGATACTAGGAAAGTGACTGATCTATCTACTACTCAATATGCGTGCCTTTTCTGTTTCCTGTTTAGTTTGTAAGTTTTTTAGACATTGTGGTATCATGATCATCCAGATGAACGATGGATTTGGTAGCTCTTTGGAATCTGGATCAGGTATTGATCCTCATTTCTCTGTCTAAGTTGGCTTTTGTGTCACTGCAATTTGCTGTTTTATGAAGCCAAAAAACATGAAATATCACATATCACCCACTTCAGTAGCCGTTGTGGGAGGTGTGCGACCAACTGTGCACCACCCAAATGCTGTAGTCAAATGCACACCTGACTCAAGGTACGTCGTAAGTCCATCGAAGCGGTGTTCAGGTTCTGGGGGGCGCACTCGGTTGGTGGGCCCTTTGTTTGCCTCAAATCTTCGAGGAGTTCAGAAGGGTGTCCCGAACTGTCCCGAGGTGGAACTCATCACGACGAAGATCAGTGAGTATGTAAAAGATAATTCAATTAGACTCGAACTGATCCTCATCTGAATTATGGTTCACAATTTGAATGTGTTGACTCATGAGTCTACAATCACAAATATCCGAGCTTGATAAATACAGATCCGCGGGAGGTCACAGGAGAGCCTACTCAAACTCCCATTAAAGAGACGTGCAAGGTAGACCAAAGGATCGGTTTTCATACTGTTGATCTTTCTTTGTGCAAGATATAGTCACCATGTAGTCTGCCAACGAGCATCTCTAGGAATGTCGGTCGGATGTTTCTGTGATGAGAGGGGAGATGAAGGATGAAGAGTAAGCTATAAAGGGAGCCTCACACCGCTTACTTTTCCTTCATCCCTCATCCTGAACTTCCAGCTCGCCACTTATATCACCTTGACTGTCAAAAGACTTTTGTGAAAACTAGATCATCTCTTATAACATAGCAGCAGTATCTCAAATCGACATATCAATCAAATCATTCTCAGTCAACATGCGCTCATCTGCCATTCTCCTTATTGCTATTGTTGCTCTTGTTCAATCCCTCATTGCAGTTCCTGCTACTCTTTCAGAGCGTAGCGATGAGCTTGTTGCAAGTTCAATGTCGATGAAGCAGATTGAAAGCAAAATCTGGGGACTTGGGCTTTCAGCTGGATTGGTTAATCAATATGCTTGGAACAACGGTCTCTCTGGCTGGGGTAGAGGATGTGGAGGCTTCGGGGGTTATGGCTGCATGCCTTATGGCTACTCGGCTTCCTGCTTTTCGTATGGATGTGGTTATGCCGGTGGGTACGGTGGAGCGTTGGGTGGCTTAAACGTACTCTGTAAGAGCTTGAAATTGAAGCAAGCAGAGTTGAAGAGTCAAATAGACCACAAGGAGGTACGTGTTTGAATTTAGTTCTTCTGCTCAATAAATATCTGTCCAAGACTTAATTCCTTTTGCACTTTTTTGGTATGAATTTAGAACGAGAATCAAGCTTGAGGAACTCGGGATGAAAGTACTCGGAGCTTTTAAGATCTTTTAGGGCTGATGGTCAGTTAATTTAAATAGATTGGCTTGTGATGTTTTGAAACTCATGGGATCCATACTTTTCATTTACTTGTGAACCTTAGGCTGCGCAGATTTCACCCACAAGATTTTCTTGTCTTGATTTCCTTCTCTACCTGACTATACCTATATGATGTTTCTTTCACCTGTGTATATATGATTGTTTGAACGTTTTTTTGTGTGGATTTCTCTCACTCCGATAGTTGTTATTATGTATCCTGTGAAATGTCAAGCTATCTACTTTGGGAATTAACTTGATTTGGCTTGAATGGATTATATACAACATATAGCTTAGTCAATCTTCCACTTGAGAGCAAAAGATAAGTACCAGTGTGAGGGAGATTTTTGAAGATCTGTTCTGATATATGTCGATTGAACGCCAATGACTTGCTTGATTGTGGTGTTATGATGTATAACCCTGATCTTTGTTGTCAAGTCTATCTTATTTTGCACTCAAATGAAAAGTTTACATAAGTTTAATTTAACAAATTCAATAAAATCTTTATCGCTAAGCCGCCACGGAGGAACTGAGGTCTTCCTCCTTAAAGCTCGTCGAAATTTTGCATGAGATTTCGATCTGAAATTATCGGGGGTACAGGCAGTCAGTTCAAGAAATTTGGGATCGGAAAATTATGCTCATAAATCGTATTGGAAGCTGTACATAGTTATGAGCTTTAGTGGGGGACAAAACAATGTAAGCTGACATGAAACCTAGGGTTACAAGATAAAGCTGATAAAAAGAAGCAACAGGTTATGTTTATAAGGATGGAGAAGGTGAAGCAGATTGATGAGAAGAAGACAACGATTTGTTTGGATCGTCCACATTAAACACGCGTCCAGCAGCCATTAACCTATGTAAAGTAAGAGCGAGTGATGGTATAAAGAACCCAATGAGATCAAGAAACGCGACTTGATGATGGTTTGTTTAAAGCAAGAAATGCTTACATTGAACTATAATAAATTCCTAATTGTCTTTGTCCTTCTAATTGTTCAGATGTTTGTTGAACTAAACGAGATAATCGATCGGATTGATGAGAGATCTTCTCCATTTGAGAAGATAATTGAGCAAGATAACGCTGAAGATAAAAAGAATCAAAAATGATTAAATTGATGAAAATCGCTCAAAAGGAAATATAAATCAAGTATGTATCATTATCTGGAAAAGAGATCAGACTGGGTGCAATCCTGTACATGACACGCTATACTGATGCTACCAATATCTTCATAATATGTGCGTGAATTGGACGAAGCAAATTCAAGTGGAACGAGTTGGGACTTCCTTCTCATTGATTTCAATGTTTTAATTCAAAAAGCGATCTATGATCGAGACTTCAGTACTGAACGACTGACCTGTTTAGGAGTGATAGAGGTGGAGGAATTAGAGGAGTTACCCAATTTCGGTAATCGACTTTTAGTGCTCATCGCGAGTTAAAATAAGTCTGATGGCGACGATGCTGGTTCAAGTTTGGTCTTGCTTTCGGGGGTGATGTTTTAAAGTTATGTACATAGACAGAGTTGAGACATAAACTGGATGTGTCTCATTTAAACCCATATATCGAGGGTCGACTTGAAATACATACCATAATCTTACGCTGTACATGTAAACATCCCATAGGCCATCAAAGATCATCCATCCTCAATCTCTTTTCTACCCTGTAAGTTGTTCTTTGCCAAAGTTTCATTCCGCATTTTCTGTTATATAATTTTTGTTTTGTCTTTTTAAGGATAGAAAAACATTCTCCTGGAGATATATTCTTGGATAAGGACTTTGTTTTGTAAACTAATCTTCACAGTAATAACAAGTTATCAAGTTCAATGCTTCTTTATAAAGTGCTGCTTTGGAGATAAAATATTTTGTGTAGACATATTTCTGCAATAAACAATAGACATTCATTACACTCCAAACTAAAGTATTTCATACTTTTGAATGGTATTCAGGACTCACAGATTGTCCAAAAAGATGCAAATTCTGCATGAACAACGCACACACTATGTGAAAATGAATATTTTCCAAGGGGAAAAGAAAAATACTAATAATTATCTTTTCCATTGACATGCTGTAGCTCAATGATTTTTTGCTCAGATTATCCCAACAATACTTGACTCTCTTGCCTTCACATCCTTTGTGATAACTTGCCTGGGCTCTTAGAGATCAAGTCATGAAAATGGAAGTAATGATTTTAATTTGATAATAAACACTTGATATTGTAGTGGGGATCATATTGACACTCTTTTGAAGAATCCAAATGAGACCAATGCAGAAATTACCTCCAAATTCTCCTTTCACACATTGATACACACCTACACATTATGACCTGACTGTTATGAATATATATCTTCACTTGAAGATTCCTAGAAATTTACCTCAAAATATCATCATGATGTTTGGTCTTTCTTACACTTACATTTCTTTCTTCCAAGTCTTTGAATGTGGTGATTGGCATACCCCTTACAACATCCTATCTCATTGGTTTATTGGCTTATAGTAGCTACATACTTACACTGCATTTATTTACTGGCCATTTCATTGTTGGTCTCCATGGAGTTGTTGGTCAGGGGTGGTGATGTACAAAAAGGGAGTAACCTGGGAAGTAAATCTCTCTCAAACTTTGCTTCCTAAACATCCTTCTTGTGAGCTGGCCAAGCACTAGTGTTGGGATCAAAATGATGCATGATGGTGTAATACTTGAGCTTGGTAAGTTTGTAAGTTCTGTTTTTCTCCCAATTGTGGTTCAAGAATGGTCTCAAATCCAAATGAAGAGATTGTACTTTAGTGTACAATCAATGCTTGATGAGATTGGACGCACCAACAGGATTAGAGGGCACATCTCAATTGTTGGACTTTGAAGTTGGTGATCACTACCAGCCAAAAGTAATTTTCCCGCAAGAAAAGAGAATAAATTTTGAGCAAGAAAGGATTAGAAATGAATTAAATCTGCATAAAATCTGCATCATTCTGGATGAAATCTGCATTCAATCTGCATCATTCTGGATTAAATCTGCATTTTAGGCCCTTTGTTGCTTCAATGCAATTTCTTTTTTCTTGCAAAGAAAAAACGTTTTGCTGGTGTTAGATGGTGCAGATGGCCAACATTTAAGAAACAATCCTTGTGGTGAGGTGATCTTGTCTTGAGTGGATACTAAATTCACATCGGGCTTGCCCTTGTTACTTGCTGCTCCACTCAGCTTGAGGTTAGTAGGTCTTGTTGTAAAAGAGGCCTGTGGTTTGCTTCCATTCCCTGACATCCTAGATCAAAGGAAAATCCTGAAAATTATGTTAGTTGACAAGTGGAAGGCTTTGTGAATGTCTGATGAGACAACAGGCTGATAACAGCAGTGTGTATGTGCACACTCTTCTTCAAACCAAAGGTATGCAGACCTTGGTACTAACCTGGTCAATGGAGGAATGAGTTTTAAAGTGAGAAGCACACTTCATGGATAAGACATATAAGTTCTTCCCAAATTATTGTAAGAATTGTATGAGTGGTTAATGGCTGTGTTGGAACTGTTTTTCTTGTTTTAATCCAGACACCACTGATTTGGGAGGACCCAGGTGCACCTGTCCATGTTTGCCTTATTCAAATGATCTAACAAAAGAAGAAGAACAGAGTGTCCAATAGGTTTGAGCTTTGAGTTGGAAAGTTTGTTCTTGGCTGGTGGAGGCAGATTGTAAAGCAAATGAGGCCAGGGGGCATATGGTTCAAGTGCTTTGGGAAGTTGATTATCCTTGAGTAAAGCCAACAATTTCCAGAACTGCAGAGATTGTTCATGAACATGATCTCAAGTTTGCCTGAAAAGCAATTTGTTTGTAGCACAATATAAGGATCACCTAAAGGACTGAATTCTCCATACTACTCAGGTCAGATGAATGGATATCATGTATAGTGCTTCTGTTGTGGGGTGCACTTCCTCCCTGATACCAGCTTTTCTTTCAAGCATTTGACATCTGTAATTCTTAGCAAAAAGGTCCAACAGCTGCTTTTTACTGACAGGTGTTGATCATCGACAGCAGTGACTGAAATATGCAGGCACACTGAATTAAAAGATGATAAGGTAAAGACATGAACATGGTCTTCAAAGGCAAAATTGAAAACAATGGCATGGTGTGATTGTTTTTGAGTCTTGAGACAGGGATTGACCTAATAAGTGCAAACAGCACAATGAGCACAACCACCTAAATAAACAGCAAGTCTTCTAGAGACTTCTGAACTGGAAGGAGGTACAGAATAGTGATAAGACAATGTTGATGTTTTAGGAGTCAGCGGATATTGATCTTTTGAGACTGAGGAGGATTTCTAAATGATTTGTATAGAAGTTTGAAAAGAACAGTATCAATGACAATTTTATGTATATAGAATTAACAGAAGTGAAATAGTGAAGATATGTACTTCTCTTTCAAAGATAGGAAATAGAAGTACTTTGATTTGACAAGACAATTATATATATCAATCTCAATTATATTGATCGGGAACCATAATTATGATGCTCTTCAGTCTGCAAGTGATCTTCGATTTCATTTCTTCAATTCCTTGAACCCAACTTCTCATTTCATAATAACTTTTATATGTATAATTTGTATAACTCATTTTACCTACTCACCTCTTGTTGATTGGATACTTCAACAATGGTTGACTAGTAAGCTTCAATTAGGGACATACTTACTAGTGTCATATTCCTGTAATCCATTTTTTTTCTGAATCTGCTGCATTGCATACATTGGATTCCATGAATTGTGTTTTTATGTGCAAGGAAGCCACTGGAGTGTTGACAGATTGTATATGGCTTGATGGTGATAATGGTTCTGTATTCTGTTCTGGTTCTGAT